>PKRV01000835.1:679301-796239 GCA_003709505.1 Hyphantria cunea | reverse complement strand
AGGCCCATACCCCAATCCAACGCCCCCTATCCCCCTCACCATCCCCTTTCCCCCCAGGCCGCCATAATGTGGGTCACCATGCTGCATTGTTCTTTTTCGCATTGAGGATGGTGACCACCACTCTTGGATTCTGCTCATGCTTTCCATCAGGCAAGGCAGAGTCATTTTGGCAGCTTAAATATATAAAAAAAAAAAAATATTAAAAAAAGAAAATAGCGATTCGGATTACGATTTTCATGACATTTCGTATGCAGCCTCCTATATCCTATATCTATAAATCCCATCTATAAATCGATTTAGTTAGGGTTCATTTTTAGAAGAGCTGTCAATAAAGGACCAAAGCTCGGTCATCCAGGAAATGTTGTTACTCTTAAAACGGAATATTTCACCCTGTTACACTCCCTCGCAAGATACTGTGCATTAAAGCAGAGGTGATCGGTATACCTAGTAAGTGGAAGGATACTTTCCTTGAAGTGCTCTAGTTATCTCGTGAGTGATGTTGTGTTAGGAGATAGTCTATATATTTTTATCCATTTTTTTCAATATGATTGATTCAATACTTTCATTGATTAGTAGTTTAAAGTTAGTTATTAGTATTCTTTTTTTTCATTTAGTTTCCTTTTATTTGAGAATTTCTATTAGTCAAAAAATAATTATTTAAAACTTGTTATAGGTTATTGAAAACGGTCGATAGTTTGATAGGTCTATTCCAGAGGTAACTGTTAATTGTATTTTCTTAAGTACATAGGAAAAATATGTAAGCAATAAGAATTGTTTCGTACATTTACTTTTATATATATATACGTCTTATTGATAAACCTAAGAGAACCTACGTGGAATGCCTAAAAAAAAGGTTTTGTTATTATGAATGTAATATTGAGATCTTATTAGAACATTATAACTTGAACCGAAAGATAGCTACAATACTAAAATTATTATATCTGTACTTACATAAAGTGAATTAATAACAGATAATTTAGATTTAAAGAACCACCGAGAGCATTTCTATTTATCTAGCTTTGGCCTGCAGTTTCGCCCGCCAATATATCTCTTTTCCGAATCTCTTATCCAAGGTCCAAACCTATTTGGATGAATTTCGGCAAAGACATAGGTCTATTCCAAAATTCATCCTGTATATGTGAAGGTGTTTCTAGTGAATGAGCACGTTTTCATCAAAGAAACAATTATCACAGACGACAGCAGCGTCAAGACTACAAACACAATTTATCCACATTAGATTCAGATTTCGTCCACAACACCAGAAAAGGGGACAGAATACAAAATGAAACATGCACCAAATGTTAGTTAAACCTCAACTGTTTCAAGGTAATTTGATTCATTCGATACCCAACTAGCACCACATCGTCGCTCCGGGTCCACTTTTTGTCGAGAGGTGGTCCGCATTTAAATGCCGCGTGGGCGCGTGTCATTCAGCAAACATCAAGGTTCTCGGGTAGACGCACCCGCCCTCGTTACAGACGCTCCTGAGTTGATGTAGTGATATACCTATATTAGTTAATACAAAGAATATTGTCTGGACTGCCTCGGTGGCGCAGCGATAGCGTATGCGACTGCTGTTCTTGAAGTATCGAGTTCGATTCCTAGGTCAGATCAAATGTTTGTATGATCTACAAATGTTTGCTTCGGAGTTTGGGTATTTTCTATGTATGATATGTATGTATTTACAAAAAAAAGTATATATATATTTATATCAGTTGTTTAGTACCCATAATACAAGCTCTGCTTAGTTTGGGACTAGATGGCGTTGTGTGTTAGATGTCTGAAATATTTATTTATTTTTATTTTATTTATTGCTTGACACGAGACGATGCTAGTCGAAAGTCTTGTGATTCTATAGAGCTTTAAACTTTAAAATGATCTTTTACATCATTCAACTTAGGTAATTTGATGGTCATTTATAATTCACAACAAGACATCTTAATTTCCAAATGTCTTCATATTTACCATAGACTATTGAACATTGGTGATATTGATCTTCAACTCTTTTCTAACACTACCTACTAGTTTTCGTCATAATAAATATTATAAGCACATTTATTTAAAATCTTCAAATTCAAAAAATAGTTGCATTAAATGTAATTTTGCATAATTTCACTATAATCCTTGTGATAAGATACATTATAAGTAGATTGGCAATAAGTGTCTCTAAATTAATAAATTATTAATAAAACTATAGTACAACATACAATTTTTTTATAAAACTTCTATGAGACTCTATTGTTATGGACTTAACAAAAGACCACCTATAGATTCAATATAATTATGGAAAACTAGCTAAAGCCCGCCTGTATATTGGTTTTCGCAGTAACCTATCTCCTTCCTGAAGTGCTTGAAATCAATGCAGCAGTTTAGCTGTAAAAGCGTAACAGACAGACTTTAAGACTTTTGTATTTAATATAATAACTAGCTTTTATCATTGTGGTAAAGAGTAGCCTATGTTCTTCCTCAAGAATCAAAGTATCCACGTGTCAAATTTTATTGAAATCAGTCTAGCAGTTTAGCTATGAAAGTGTAACAGACAGTTAGTTTCAACTTAAAAATATCTGAAATGAATAATATAGTATACAATACAGTACACAATGGTTTAATGGTATTTAATATAACATATATAAATTTTTTAATTATAATGGAAAAAAATTGAATTTTTTCCTCAATAAGATTTCGAGAAGCTCATTTATTGAAATATATTTGAATTACATTATAATATGTACAATAGACAGTTCTGAGAGATATGATTCAAAACTCAGTGTATAAGAAACTAGGAATCAATTCATTTAATTCAATTAAAGTTACTACCAAATCTTGTTCAGTGAATGATAAATCTGATGCAATTTCATTAAAGTTATATAAGTGGTCCTGATAACGATTAAAGTGTGACAAACCTCATCTCTCCATCCTTTCAGGGCACATATCTCATTCTCCTTCCTTAGACTCTGCAACACGTCTGCTACCTTCACTGTTCTCTCTTTGTAATCTCTGAATGCTGGATTTAGTTCTACATACTTCCCAGTGATCCTAAATACCTGTGAGATTTTCATTTTCTATAAGAACATAAGCATTGTTAACCCAACTACTGCTACCCTCATTAATGTCACCAAATTATATGTATAAAGGTTGTCTGTGAGAGATCGCCAAGAGCGATAAGACTGCCAATTGTCACATTTGTATGTTGTAACTCTTTTTTTCTCTATCTGTTAAGTGTGTACAATAAAGATAAATAAATAAAAATGAAAATTTTTACATATATAATAGTTCGTGTGGTGACGGGTTAAGATTACAGAGTGTCACCACCCATACCCATCCAGTGGGTATCATAGAAGCTGATTGAGGGAGTAAACTTTGAAATACCATTTACACCAGAGTGGTATAGAAGGTCAAAACCTCTTTTCTAAAGAGAGGCCTATGTCCAGCAGTGGGCTGTTAAAAGCTGTTGATGATTACTTCCTTTAATGTAGTTATTTATAATCTTAATAGCATACAAACAGGAAGAAACTCATCATGGACGATTCTCTCTAAATATGTAAAATAAAAGTAATTCACATATTATCTCACTGATAGTTACAAAGCGTAAATCTAGGCTATCTATGATTAAACCACCACTAGCGAGACGAAACCCTCATTAATCAATGGAGTGTTGTCTCTAAATAATATTATTCCAACCTGAATCTCATTGGATTCTTTGAAGACTTACCTCTGGGAATCTAATCAGGTACTTAATTACGTCTGGGCGAATTAAACCCACTTGATATCCGGCTACTATAAACGGTTTACATATCCCCTCATGCAAACCTGAAACAATACATTGTTAGCAAACAGTGCGAGTTGCCTCTTACTGTTATTACAAAACACGCAGCCAGTAAACACAACCACTTGCAGCAATATATTATTCTAAAACGTAACCACATACCTGATAGATAAAAACAGTTGAATTTTTTGGCCAATTTAAGTAGATCAGAAATGTTACTATGCGCGGAAGAATACATATTTTTCATATTACTATTCCATGCGACTGTATTTAATACGTTTATGTATCTTGTTTATGTGATTAAGCTTAATACTAGCAACAAGGTATACGTAGACCGTTTAAATAAAAACTGCTTTAATATTGTCCTGTCCTTGTTCAGCAAATTCCACAATATCCGTCTGACTATGACGACAAAAACAAATGACAGCCCTAGGCATGTGCCAAACTCAATATATCGATTACTTTTGTGGAATGATGTCCCTAGCCCGTTTTTTTAATTTAACTAAATATTAAAAATGATGTTTAATTTTTCATAGGCGTAGTCTTGAATTATTAAGAATATTTAACGTTTTTATTAATTTTAAAAAAATATCAATATTTTTCTTTAATGGATGAGTTCTTTAAAATTAAAACATTTATGGAATTTTGGAAAGCGTTTTTATGTCGAAAATAAAAACAAAGCCTAAACCTATTCACGAGTTTTGAAGACCTCACAAAGTCTTCTTCTTTTGATGAATAGCAATCAGCCGGATCAGCTATTTCTGCCAATGTCAAGTATTTCAAGTCTTCAATTCTAAGTCTTCGAGTCTTCAAGTCTTCGTCGTGATGGAATTAATGATAAAAAATATAAAAAATGTGGATGACATGAAAAGGGGACCGTCTTTCGCAAAAACAAAAAACCACTCTGAAGCTGGCCCTGATTGTCATTGATATTTGCCATAATGCCTTTGACTGACTCTGACATTTGTCAGGTCCGTTCCGATTATTCAGAGCAACTGTCAGATGTTAGTAAAGATTAATTAATGTTCTGTGTTTATTTGTTCAGTCAGTCCAAGCGTATCGTCCTATTTTGAATTGTAAATAAGAAAAACCTCTTAACTTGACTTCGTATACTTTATTATTAAGCTTAAACAATATTAGCCATTGCATATCGTAACTATATACACATATTTAACTTTTGGAAATTATCTTCAACATTGTAATGGCTCCAGAAACTTTTGGTGTATTAAATGATTTAGCGCCTGTTTTTAGACCTTACGTTCAGTGTGTTTATCAAGATCTGAAGCTCGGTAAGTAATTGAAGCTTGATAAAAAATAATAAAAGGCTTGAATTTCATTGCTTTCACAATTTATATCTACATATTATATTTGCAACAATTATTAATAAATGTTTTTTTACAGGTTTATGTAAAACAAAAGTGGATTTTGAAAGAGTACTAGGCAATTTGGAAGGAGCGGAAAGCCAGTTCCGTGTTGTTTTACCATATTGTTCTAAGAAACTTAAGTGGGAAGTCTTATTTGACAGCACTTCTCCTTGGTTCGCTCCAGATTTTAGATTTGATGATGATAGTTTTTTAATGAATATTGATGAAAATGTGTTAGAAGAAAGAGTTCCCAGCTTAGCAAAATGGAATGAAAATGACCCAAAAGCCCTTAGCAATGTTCTTTCAGAACTAATCAACCTCTATAAACTATATCAGGTTAATTCTTTGTTTAACAAATTTTGTGAAATTGAAGGTATTTAAGCCATATTTTAATTAAGAATTGTTTTAACAGTATAAAAAAATACACAAATAAAATATTAAGTATTGATTAACTGACTAGTTGAATGAAATCACATATCTAATGATTGTTATCTTCTATTATCTTTGCGGTACCTGGATGACCGAGCTTAGTTTGGATAATTTTATAATAATGAATCCTTGCTAGATTATTTAAGATCCCGAAACCTTGTACATACAAAGTTTAATGAAATCATTGGAGCTATTTCCGAGATTATAATGATGTATAAATACAAGAATGGCTTGTTTAAAGGGATAAAGATACAAAGTTACTTGCCCTGACTGATTAATGAATATAAAACCTAAAATACTTTCACTTTGGGACCTGATCATTTTTGTGTTCTATGTTAGAAGAATAAAATAAAAAAAATCATGTGAGTCAAGCCATGGGATATAGCTATTTCTTAATTGTACTGTATATTTATTCAGAACTTTGATTCCAAAGTGATGAATTTGATGTTTCTGTCCGATATCATTCTTTTTTAAAAATCCCCTTGTTCTTTTCGGAAACTGTACAAGTGAAGTCATTCATAATTTGTAACCTGATTGTAGGTAAAGAAACTCAATGATGATGAAAGTTCAAGAGCATGTTTTGAATATAGTGCTTTACTTGGTGACGCTTTAACTTCGGAACAGGACATTGAAGTATGGGTAGGAAACCATGTTGTGGAGTTTCTGATCAGATTAAATGTGGACACCTCACAACTGCCTGAACTTTACACTGATGGGTAAGCAAAATATGATTTTTGTGTTAGGTGATATACATGATAATTATCGCCTTTTTAACCTTTTCGTATGTTTTGGGTTTGTGCAATGATTATACTTTCATTCTCCTAGATCTTTGCATGGTATAAAATGAAATCGCTTCTGCTGTCTGCTTTAACTTTAAAACTACTTAACAGTTTTAAATGCAGTTTTCAGCAATAGATAGAGTGATTCAAAAGGAATACATGTGACAAAATGTGTATTCAATTTTATACAAGCATATTATAGTAAAGGAAAGGAAAAATTTCAGACATCTTTGCGAAGCTGGGTCTGGTTGCTAGAAGATCATAAAAAAAATTACTATATATACTTCAGACTATGTTTGATGATTTTTTTTAGAACTATTAAATACATGAAAGAATACAAACGAACTCATCTATATATTTATGAAATTTACTCAAATTATGGAATTGTTACAGAGTTGATGAAAACCCTGGTATTGATACAGCTCTACTGTTAGTCAGGTATCCAAATTCAACAAATGCGGAATTAATATTATCACCAGTGCTTACCAAGTCCTTAGGAAATATATCATTACCCCTGTAAGTATATCAATAAAAAACTTTAAGGTAAATCTTACCAAATGAAGAAACACTTATTAAATACTCCTAGTTTCATTTTAGAATGCACCAGTCTGGAGTTTTAATGGATTATGTGCCTATGGTCACAGAAATGCTAAATAACAAGGTAGGTAAATTTGCAGTAATAAATTAAGGTATCCGTTAGATATTATCAATGTGTTCATCTTCAGTGTTTGCTCGGAGGAAATGAAATGCCTAATTTACATGCTTGCTGAGGCTTGGTGAAGTATGCAAGCTCCAAGTTTTTACAAACGTTTGAAGACCTTTTACACGCGAGTGTGTTCCGACCAGGGGGACACAGTGTATGTTCAAGTTGTAGCAGGTATTGCTTAGGATTGACATATTTAGTAGTAAGCAAGTAAATAAGTTACAAATGTTTAGGGCAAACATCATTTCATCGAGAAAAATTAAACTAATCGTATCCGTGACAAGCTCACGCCAGCTAAGCCAATCACGACATTTACACGCTTGTGTTTGTGAACATTTGTTGAGACTGGGTAAGAGTGTAAGCGTTCCAAAAGATGCTCAATGACATCTCCTCGTTACGCCTATGTATTCGCATGCACAAGGGCCGTCTCCACAAAAGAGAGAACCGGTGCCATATTATCATCGTACCACGCATAGGCGTACCCAGGTTCTGGGCCAGGGGGGGCAATCTGGTTTTTATTATAGTCTACCTGATCCCCATGGTGTTATTATTGTTGTAGCCGCGAGTAATGCCGCGGGGCGAAGTTAGTCTAAACAAGTAGGGGTAATGATGTACTTTAGGCTAAGTGACACCTTACATCATTAGCTATCTGCCGTTAAAAGTCCCGTCAACATCGGACAAGCCGTTTCAGAGATTAACCGAAACAAATTGACATAGAAAATTGTAAAAAATGCAGTTATTTTAATATTACAAATGGATACTCCAACTTTATTTATTTGTATAGATATTTTTATATAAATTTTTAAGATACAGAAAAGATATTTTAAGAGGATCTTCAAAAAAACGGTTACATATCAAATGTCTTCCGTGAAATAAACATATATATGTATATATGCAGAACCTATTTATTCTATCTTTGCTACGCAGCGCTAGAGTCTAGCCGATTTTAAATATCTTGGCAGTCAACGATTCGACTTGCGCTCCGTTGGACGCGGTCCAGAGGGAGAAGCTGGTACTGGGCTACTGCCCAGTACCAGCTTCATACGGCCTCATACGGAATACTGTTCTTATTACTATAAGAATAGTATGCCGTATGAGGCCGAACCTTCGCCCTATAAAGCAGAAGGCGGTTAGCCAGAGTGCAATACCGTCTCGATCTGTTGAGAACGCCAAGCTTCTTTGAGACCAGTTTAGCCTTACCCTCAAGATAGCCATGAAACTAGACTTCACTCGATATGTCGACACCAAGTATTCCAATTAATAATCCAAAAAGTGCGTCATAATAGATAAAATTTAGATAACACTCAATTTGTCAGTTCATTTTGTATAGGAACCAACATAATACTTAACAAATTTTCAAGAAGTATAGCCATAATGAATCCATTTGTCACAGAGTAGTTTTGGTATAAGACTAAGTACCTATTTGTGCGAGGTGGAGCTAAGTTGCTAAATCAATTCCTAAGTATGGTGCGGCTAATTTAAGTTCTCCCAAGATTAATAGATATTTTGGCATTGTTATTTTTCAACATAATATTCAAAAAATCCTGAAAATACCCTTAGACGTATTACCCCTCGAATTTGACCACTAAGTTGGAGTGCTTCGATGATCTGATCTTCACGGCACTCAGAGTGGCCTGAGACCGCGGACCAAGGCGGCCACCGATTGCGGTTCCAAACGCGGCATTTTTGCTTAGAGCACACTGCTAGCGTTTGGTGGAAAGGGTTTTTACATTGTATTTTTTTAAGTTGTATATAGTACTCCAAATAACAAACAGTACTTAACTTTAACCATAAAAGAAGATAGTAAGTAGGGATGTAACCAAACCCAAACTCCCTGCCTCCCCTCGGTACGCCCATAGTACCACGAATTTATATACATCTTTAGTCAGGTAGTCTCCCCCCCGAATGAGCGAATTTTCCGGCAGCGTATCGTCACAACCTTGTACCAGAATTGCTGCTCGCTCGAATGAGTGCAGTTAGGTGGCCAACGAGAGCAAATAAGTAGTAGTGTACTGGAACTGGAAATAAATGAAATAATTTTTTATTATAGATTATTGTATAGTGTGGTACTTTTGCAAGTACGCTAGTGAATATGCTCAATGAGCACACTGCCAGTAGCAAAAGATATGTTGCGATAATATCGCCTTGTGGCACTTGCACCCAGGCTCTAAACAAAGAAAGTAGGTACTAACAACTACTTTACTAGTTTGAGGAAGGGAAAGGTGGTACTTTGTTTATTATTCTGCAAACTTCCTTGTCTTTAATAGTTATGTTCCTTGTTTTGTTTCAGATAAAAGATTTGCTAAACAATGAAAAATTAAAGCGGGATCTGTTAGCACAGTTGATTGTGAAATATGAATCTGCTATTCTAGAACATGATGGCAATAGTGCAGCATTCTTATTTGAATTGAATAATTTCCATTGGATTCTACAAATAGATATAGGTTAGTATATTTATTTGTTGTTTGACCAATGTCTTTCATACTTCATCAATTTCAGATCATTTTATTGCATATTTTATTAGATGACTTTGTTTTGTTATATAATTTTATGAGACAATTTGACGTCAATTCCGATCTAGAATAATATATCCAGAAATTATTTCTCTTTCTTAATACCCAAGGCTTAAAACATATTTATAATATTATATTTTATATATAATAGTTAGTTTTTTCCAGGTATCAGATTTCCAGAGAAAGCACCCGTGATAACACTACGGTCAATTTATCACTGTAATAAAGGCAAACCTATGTTCAAAGTGCTGCCTAGCTGTCCATACAATAATTTTGAAAGATATATCGAACACCAAGTAGAGATTTTCAAAAACGAATGTATAGGAGTGCCGAGCACCCCTTTGCTGAATCTGGACAATTGATATCGCCCCTACGTGTTCTAAATTTAAAACTGTAAGCACAAAGTGAAGTCCAAACAAAACCCACTTTAACACAGCCACATAAAAAACTTCAAATATACTCAATCAAGTGTAAGATGTTTAAGTTGAACATTTTAACATTTTTCTACATCCACAACCATCTACACATGTTTTAAATACTAAAATGTGTGCTAAATATAGAATGTCCGATTTTTTAAAATAATATAAGTTGATAATTGATACATAATATTTTGTAAATTTCTAATATAAGCTTCTTAAAGTTATAGTTGAGGTGTAAATAAAATATGTGTCATAAACTAGTTATTTTATTACATATTACATTTTTAAAGGGTTCCCTAAATATACAATATCTTATAAGACAATGATGTTTTAATGATACTTATTATTTTAGGAGATTATCGAATTGAACCTATGGGCTTTGCAGTATAGTCTAAAAATCAGATTAAGTATTTTTGGTATACTAACTAGTACTAAGTACAATAATTATGTAGAATGGATTATGGGGTAACACAAAAAAAATACTACAGTAAAATCGTAAACAGCAATTTACAAAATCTAATCACAAAGAGTTTCCACAGTGACAAACGCTTGTCGACAGAAGAACCCCACGAAAATAAATATTACACTTATTGTAGTCAACAAGCAAATAACTTCTACAACTTAATTAGTTAGCTTTGTATTTTCTTTAGAACCAATAAGTTCATAGCGATATCTCATGTATACGACTTTCATCCTGTCCCACATGTTTTCAAAAGAGTCGAGTGCAGGCCTGACGTCAAGAAGTGCAAATTGATACTTGTTATCGATTTCCCCACCGTCATAATAATCAATAACATAGCGCACTTCTTTTCCACATCTATCAACAATCCAGTCATGTCTATCAAATGGCAATTCGTATCTGAAAAAAAATAACTAATATAATACCATTGTAACAATCCGAATTACACAATGTTGAATTTGCAAAATGTCATGTCCTGTGGACAGAGGAGATCAGATGCGGTAGAGACATTTGAAGGAGGCTGGCAAATAGCTATACTCTGACCATGCTCAATATAAATTCATATATATATATACACCAATCTATGCCAGAAGACCAATTTAGACTGTTGTTTATGCTGCAGATTTCAAAGTTCATCAGTTCAGTCACATTAATATAATTGTCAAGATATATTTATAAAAGATAATGCAGCTTTATTACATACCCAAGCCAATTACGAATGCGCGCCCTGGGGCTGTATTCTGTAGCTTTGCCTCCAAAACTTTTGAGTCTTGGATGTCCACATTCCTTGGCATGTAAAGCTTCCCATTTCATAACTTCTTGCCAAGCCTACAAAAAACAAAAGAATAAGATTTAAACTATCTAGTGGTGAAATTAACACAATCATAGAATTAGAATAAACTCTAACTGAAAACTGTATTGGTAGAAGAGGTTAAAAATCTTGAGATGAAGTTAAGATTTAACTCAATGCAAGTAACTGTTTTAGATGATTACTTTACATTTTACCCAAGGTGAAAAAAAGTAAGATTTATGCCTCCGATTCAACTCTGTACCTATAATATAACAGTTGAAACTAAATTACCTGTTCATTATTGGCATTATGTATTTTAATTATATCTTCCATGTCTTTTTGCTTGATTTCTTCATCCTTCCAACGCCAGCCTTTACGGAGCATAGCGTTCCAAAACATTTGCTGGCTGGGGTACACCCAGAATTCGGTAGAACCATCAGGCATTGCACGAGGTATGGTAGAGACTTGACGCTGTGTGGGCAGTTCAAATGGTTGATCTGGGGCAGGCTGTTGGTTAGCCGGTGGCATCTGAAACATGTGGTAATAAATTATAATTGTGTAATATCATACAGTACAGTTTATAGGTTGTAAATTTGCCTGGGATTGCACAGAAAACTGATTAGACTTCATTATAAAGTGACTGATAGAGTCACCACAACCCTATGATTAAATTAAATGGCTCCTCTAGACTCAATAGTCAAAATTACACTTAATTTATATACATAATTATTCATATGAGGTATTCCTTTTGAGTAACAGAATAATTAAATTTAACTCAAATTTATAACACATCTGAGCAATCCAAATCAATCTTACTGTCTAAACCCATTCTCTTGTACTCCTAAATATTTACTGGGAACATCTATATTTTATATGCACATGATGTTCATTATGTGTATGTAATAATAACCCTCTCCTGAGAGGAGACCCGAGCCCAGCAGTGGGACATTATGGGTTGTTGATTTGAATAATAACATACACATAATGTACTGTAATACAAGTGATAACTTTTTCAAACTAGTTTTTTCACTTTAGGTTACAAGAGTAAAATAGCTTATTTATCCATATTTATAAAAAAATTAAGTAGATTTGTGTACTAAAACTCGAAACTTGAAAGAAAGTTGAAGTCACATTTTGACCAGATATTTATTTTTGCTTCAGTTTTGTGCCTTACTCCCCAAGAACGCAATCACAATGGCCAGGCCACCTCACCAATTTTCACCACAGCGCAGTGAAAATTGGCCAGGTAAAACTAATAATTTACTAGTAATTATATTATACAGAATATTATAAAGTTTTGCTACTATGGTGGGTTGAAACTAGACAGGTACATTATACTAAAATTTTGAAAATTTAACTCTCATATTGAAACAGTATTTAACTTGATTTTAAATCACTGCTTTTTTAATCTTACAAAGGAAATACTTCTCACTATACTGTGATGACAATAACAGACACATATTCTGCTACATTTAGTAGAACCTTAAGACAGCTAGAAGTTCATGTGTGCACTCTAGTAATAAGTAATTATGTTTACTTAAATGTTATGTATTTCCTGACTTACCATGTTATAAGGGTTGATGTCATTGCCGTGTTGAATAGGACACTCGGAGACTTTTTTCGGTCCCTCCGCTTTCCCTTCTGATTTTTTGTGCATGGGACATTCCGGTGGAGGTTCTGAATTACTACTGATATTCGGCACTTTAACACCAGCTTCGGCTGATACAGAATTCCCCATTTTTATACTTCTTACGTAAGATTTAAAGGTTAGAGATCTAGGTACATTTCGACTTATTTTAGGATTGTGATTATAAGGGCTCGTTCACTAAACAATCTAAAGAAACACAAAAACTAACGAAAACCTCAGTTTACCAATAAATATTTATATTCAATTCTCTTTTCTATTAATAATATTCACTAGGTAATCTAGACATGAGGCCCAACACAAATCCAAAGAGCAGACCTTGATCAAGTGACAAATCAAATCTGACAAATGTTATTGATAATTTTATATGACGGATTCAATGTTGCCGCGTTATTAAAAGTATTTTTTGCGAAGAATGTTTCGTAGAATTATATCATCAACAGCCTTCCAAATCAGCTCACTGCTGGACATAGGCCTTTCCTTAGCCTCTTCCAAAGAAATTTTGGCCTGCCATTTAACGCTGGCCAGATGATATGGTTTTGCTGTGTAGTTTTGCACAGTTTGTTTCCTTAGTCGCCTCTTTCTGTATTAAATAATGTACTCTGTGGTCGTCTCTTACGACGATACCCACGGGATGCATAGGGGTTTAGTGGTATGAAAATTTGTGCATATCTTAAATAATATTTATATATACATATGTAGTTTCCAGAGACAAAATGGCTTATTTAAAAAAAAAATTGGTTTATTGGTCAAAGCATTTGTGAATTGTGACTGATGAACAATCGGAGAAACATGGAGTAAATTAATTAGTGAGCTAGTTAAAAGACGAAAAAAAATTAATATGAACTTTAAATAAATATTTTAATATTTTCAGATATTTAACACACAACGTCACCTAGTCCCAAAATATGCAGCACTATGGGTACTAGAAAACTGATATTAATACATATATACTTTTTACTGTAAATACATACATTATACATAGAAAACACCCATATTTTGAAACAAATCTTTACAAATTATACAAATATTTGGTCACTCGGGAATCGAACCAGAGATCTCAAGCACAGCAGTCGCATACGCTACCACTGCGCCACCGAGGCAGTCAACTTCAACTTTTTATGGAAAAGATGAGGGTTAATATTCATTTATTGAAAGACAAAGTTTAACATTCTAACTATACTCCGATACTATCCAAAAACTTTAATCCGATTACGTAAAAACTTTGGAAAAATCTATTGACACCTGGTTCGATATGATCAGATCAGTAAATCAGGCGTAACGTTAGAACGTCCGTCCGTCTGTTGAAAATCCGCTCAGGGGACGCGGCAATTGATCCGCGCCTGTGGCGCGTCCTCTGAGCGGAAGCAAAAACGCGCGCGTAAGAAGTTTATTTCCCCGCTTAATTTTAAGTAGTAAAGTTGGTCTTACTCTTTCCCGTTCATTAAAAATCGTATAAGAATGAAAGGGTTCTCTTTCTTACATACAATTTAGCTATACCATGGTACAAAAAAAAGTTATATTCGTTCCTTTCTTCCGTGACCCGGTCGGGAAGTGATTGCCGCCAAATAATTGTGCTTGTTTATATCATACCAACATTTGGTCCAAACCCCCAAACTCCGAAACAAATATTTGCATGTCATACCAACATTTGGTCCAAACACCCAAACTCCGTAACAAATATTTGCATATCATACAAACATTTGGTCCGACCCGGGAATCGAACCCGAGACCATCCATATTGTTGAGAGGTACTAGACAAAAATGCTGCTTTATGTTGTAATAGACATATATGTATGTTTTATGTACTTTTTATTTTTAACATTGAAAATGTTTTTTCGATCGCTTCAGTAGAGTACCCATTTTAAACAATAGTCAAATTATGGGTTTGGTTTTAAAAAGTTTAGCCTGGGTAATAGGTGTGATTACTACTCCCACTTTCGGAACACACATATTGTTTCGCGGGGTCTTTACAAACATATATGAAACGGATACAAAGAACACCCAGACTCAGAACAACAATTTGTGAAGTAGTCGCTACTTTTTATTACATTATTTTTATTCTTTTTGTCAGATATATCATACAATAATTAAAACAATTGCATATTTGAGCTATTAATATGTAAATAAAAGTTTAAAAAAAAAGAAAACCGAGTCACATCCATGTTATTTAGTCTTATGGAGAAAATATGTTCATTTTTCACTATGTTTAAAAGCATGTTTTTTTATATTTTTCTTCCAAATGTGTAGCATATTTTGTTGGAGTGAATGCTTAGTTTCATGTTAATCTTAAATGATTAATTACTGAAACCCTTGGAGGCATATATTCTGCAAAATCTTAGTTTTTATGAGACACTTTTTTTGTGCTAATTTTGAGTCTCATATTTGAAACATTCATACTCAAGTTCTGTATAATATAACAACATGCCATTCTCGAGACTAGCTGGCGGATAAGCTTTAATTATTGTAAACAAAACACCCTTTGGCCCTGACGCCAAAAATGTTTTGATAACTAAAGGAATGTGAGACCCACTTGAGTGACATTTGAAGGGGATCTTTTTTGTCCAATGTTTTGAAACAAGTGCAATATAAAAAAAATGTATTGAAGCATATGGAATTCTGTTTTTATTTGATCATATACGTAATATTGTATGAGAAATACATAATATTACATACAGAAAGCGTTTTATTTTGTTATTTATCCAAAAATAAAAGTTAAGCTGTAGGTAACCCATATTATTTCTCATAGAACAGTTGCAATTCAATTCAAACTCAAGTGTAATGTAAGAAATTGCATAAAGAAACATCTTTTATGGATAAAACTAATTGCAATTATACAGATTTCAAATCAGATTTAGAGAAATCCAAGTTTTTCTAAACATAGGTTTCACCAATTAGTGCTCAAACCCCTATCTGTTGAAAGTCCGCTCATGGGATCCACAAATTATCTAGACCTGTCAAAATAACAATTAACATATAAAAGGACATACATACTGCAAAAACTAAGTAAAGTACCTTTCCTCCTTTGGCTTCGTTGTTGTTGGGTAATAATTTAATCTAAGTGGAGGCAATTTTCCTCACCTCTACTATTACATATCGTGGCGACACGATGCTATGCCAACAACAACAAGCGATCTAACTCCCTTTTTTTTACTTGTGGATACCCTCTCGGGCCTTCACCCCATCGGGGGCTACAACGGTGTGCCACTCAGCGCCTGAGACGGGAGGGATCTGGGAACCTCTTTCTTACGCCATCCCGACCCCTCCCAACAGCAGTCTAACCCTCTGCATTAACTGTTTCCGAGAAAAATTTTGACGACACGGACTGCCTTAGGTACCTATGTAATATTCAATTATCATCTTACTAGCCTTTATCATTCCTAAGATTATATGTTTTTCCACAGAGCGATTTACATTGGACCTCTGCAATCCTAAGGACAAACTGATTTCAAAGGTTGAATTAGCTTTCACTATGTTTCAGGATACCTACCATCTTCCTAACAATGATTTTTAAGTTTATGACAACCATGACCAACACATCAAGCGTCAGCTTGCTGTGCTCTCCCAGGAACGGCCTTGGAACACTGCCAAACTTCCATATGTCGAGCTGTTAATAGAAGTTTCTTTTTTGTACGAAGAACAACATGCCATCGCATAAGCTAACCAGTAGCGAGTCAGACCAATGAGTCAGTTTAAATATTTATTTGTAATACTAAGATTTTTACAATCTAAATATTGTTTAAAAGTTTTAAGCAATATTTAGTTTGTAATAAAATCCAGTTACAACATTTATTTATGGCTTATAATTATTATGCCTTTAAAAATCTAGGTCTAATTGGGTGCTGTATGCAGCACCAATACAAATAGACCTAATAAGAAGTAAGTCAGAATGAAATACACAAAGACCCTTGGGTATGCCACTCCAGTTGAAATAGGAGGGATCCAGAAACAGCTGTGATTTCGGTCTGTTGGTTCTGGATTTAGTACATCTAGATCCTTCCTAGCACATTCTTTTATTTTTACCTATACAATAAAAACCAAACATAATTATGGAAATCCTAATAAATTTAATAATTTATGATTACTGTACAACCTTTTCTACCTAGTACATGTTTTAAATTTGTAACTCTATTTATTTCTTCTTCTTTATATATTTCAAATATTTCTTGGCATTGAAGTCATCTTCTAAATCATCGGTTATTTTAACCTTCTTTTTAGGTTTTCTTTTTTCTAGTCTCATTTTCTTTTCTTCTTCGGTCAACTGAGAGAGGTCTAAAGGCAACTGGAAAATAGAAAAATGAGGAAATTATAACATTCAGAGTGCATTCAGTGAGTCCTATTGTATCTAAAACTAAATATGTATTTGCATCTAGGTATTTCTCTGATATGCGAGTTTGAGTTTAATAAATGGTACATTTTGCATTAAATATCAATTATTCATTATATATTCAATAGAAAGTTACTGTTAGCAAACAGAATATTTTTTTAATAATAACCTATTATATTAATTGATACAATCTGTGGCAATTTAAAAACAAACCAAGTCATCTTAGGATTAAATACTTAGGTTATTAACATAAAATAATAGAGGTTAGACACGAACCTTAATAATTTTCCGTGGTTCGTGATATCTTATATTTATTGAAGCTCCATCGGATAAAACCACTGTCGTAGGATACATCCTTGGGTAAATGTCTCTATGTATCTTGGTAACGCTACAGATAGTATTGTTCAAATACCTTTTCGGATAAACATTTAAAATAGAAGATTTTAAAGTCAACAGTACTTTTGTAGTCATATTCACTAATTTATATAGTTAAGATTGTAAGGTGATACTATATTTCAGATGAAATGTAAATATAATAAACCTAACTTCAAACTGCCAAAGTGAGCTAGGGATGAACTATAACTGCAAACTTATTTTTGAAATATCGATGTTTTAATTTTATTAATCAATAGTTTATTTTGTGTTTATATTATGTTTTTGTAAGTCAAGTTGACAACATATTTATTATGTTATTTTTGTTAAAGCAAATAGTTGTATTGTTTGTAGGGATTCTATTGTTGTGGAGATAAATAAGGTTCACACGACAGCTTGAAATAGGAGTATAATGTGGTTACAGATGAATTATAAGAGAAATTGGCCCGAAAATATTCTAGAACAACTCAGAAATAATATGCGCGCTGCAGAGAATGTTATCCATTTACTGTATTGAAAATACGTTTGTCCGTTATTGTACAAAATAAGAAATTAGGAAAGTCATTAAAACTAAAACATGCCACACAGTTTATAAAAGATTGGATGGTAATAAGAGGAATTTTTCGAATGATATCCTTGTAATGAGTATTTTTCAATTGAGCTTTTCCATGTAATTCCATTCCAGTAGTCGCCAATGGGAAACGGTATCGGAAAGAAAGTATCGATACTGTGATCCATACACGGGTAGGATTGAAAAAATGATCGCTATAATAATTACATAAAAGTGTCGATACTTCATATCGAGTATATCGAACATAGAGTACTTTAAAGTATCGAAGAAAAGGTCGTTGGAGTCAAATGGCGAATTTTTTTTACTGGGGATAAAATTGCCATAAGATCGCCAGTTAACACTTAGTTTCTTAATCGATACGATACATGCCCAAAATTACTCATCGAGTAAAAATATCGAACGTAAAGTATCGAGTATGAATGTGTCAGTATCGAAAGGTAAAGTATTCGATACCACAAGGTATCGAAAGGTAAAGTATTCGATACCACAAGGTATCAAAACTTTTTCGTATCCCTAAAGCGAAGCCGTGTTGTGTATGGTGTTGGTCTTGTGTGTATTTGGACTATTTGAGTAATGTAAACTTTTAGGTCGAAAAAGGTGTTGTTTGAAATTGGGTTCAATCATTATTTTTTAAATTAGAAAATAAATTAGTTATTTTAATACACTGTTAAAAATACAGCACAATGGGTTGTACTCAAAGTGAAATATCTCCTCAAAACGAAACTCCTAGAAAAGGATGTACAGATGTGTTATGGCTTATTATTTACATTTTATTTTGGATACTCATGGTAAGTTTATAAATTTAATATTAATAATACATATTTTTCATTAATTGCTTAATTGCTTAGTTAGCAATCAATATTTGTAAACAATTAACTTATTATTTTTAGATAATCGTCGCCGCAATATCATTTGTATATGGGAATCCACTACGAGTAATCAATGGGTTTGATTCTTTTGGAAATACATGTGGAGTTAACAGCAATCAGAAACTGATAAATTTCCCATTGGCTGGCATTAGCACACTAGATAAAAAATACTTGTTCTTCATGGATGTTAAAGAGTTACAGAGGTCTCTTAAAATATGTGTTAAAGAATGTCCAAATAGGAAACTGGACTCATTAGCAGATATTCAACAGTTCTACAAGGATACAGGATCTAATCTGTGTAGATATGACATAAACTTAAATTATATTCCAACAAATCAGAATCTACACAACTTCATTGGCCCTTGTCCTACATTGCCAGTTTATGAATCATTTCCTCTTCTAAACAGATGCTTCCCAAAGAAAGCACGGGAGTTAGCCACAAAGGTTTTCACAGACTTTTATGATCTACTTAATAGTTGGGATACCATTGAACAAATGCTCTCGGATGTTTACTCCTCATGGAAGGAAATGATAATATGTGTCATTGTTGCATTTAGTAAGTATTCATTATCATATAAAAAATATTAAATATTGTTAGCTGTCTAAAAACAGGAGATATCAAATGAGCATTTTTCTCAGATCATTAATAATTTCATATCTTTATTAAATGTGATAGAGCGTAAAAGTATGCTTGTATCATGACATCAGACTGCAGCCTATATTAAACTGACAAAAATAAACACTGTGTGGGAAGCAATTCAATAAAGTAGAAGCAAAGTCTATCTGACTCATTTAGCCTAGTGAGGTCATCTACACATTACTTAATACTGCAATATCATACAATCATGTATGGTCAATAACAATACGGTTTTACACTTCAAAACTGAAGCATCTAATTGGCTATAACATTATTACAGTTACTATGTGTCTATTTATTTTGTTATTAATTTTTTAAATTTTTTTTAGGTGTTACACAATAGTGTCTGTTGACCTTATATGTAAGCATTATTGTTGTATGCTTTTATAATCTTTTTGTTAGTTTAGTTTTTAATTATTCTATTGACCTCAAGAAGGTATGTATAGTAATTAATTGTATGTACTTCTAGCTATTTACAGAGATTAGCAAGCATAAATTTAAAAAATACATAAATTTGATATACATATACATGACTAGTTTTTAATTACCAGAGAAAAAATCTGGTATTTGGGTACTCGGTAGTGAGTACCATCCATGTAATTAAAACAAAAAAAAACATTTTGTCCCTAAAAGTACCACAAATTTGTTTATAACGCATGATATAATTCACTATATAATAAAACATCGCGGTGAGACCTTAATATGCAGTTCGAAGGCAGGTGTAAAGGGCGTCGATATGACGATTAGGTGGTCCGTTCGGTCTCCTGATTTAACTCTTATGGACTTTTACTTGTTGAGCGAAGTGAAACGTAGTGTGTACGTGAGTAAATCCATAGCTCGTGAGGGCTTAGGTCAGAGAATAATGACGCCTTTGATGAAATCCGACAGTAAAGAAGTTTGAAGTTTGAATTTAATAAAAATAATAAAAATCTTATTAATACTAAGTATAACAGTATCGGATAAAACATTGGTAGGTACGTTTTTGTGTTTGGTGAATTTAAAGGCTGGCTTCTCAGGTGTAACTCTAAAATTAAATATCTAAATTTGATCACAACGAGAATGCCTTAATACAGTTTCGTAAAATAAAATTGAGTGATTGATTGACAAACTAGTTAAGCAGGCAGGTACCTACTTTATTACTCAGTTTACCCAAACTTTACCTAAATACTCTGATTTTACTATCATAAGAATCAGACTAGTATGAAGTATTGAAGCCGCTGCAATAATAATATTTAAACGCTCGTCGCCTTCCGCCGCCGCCCGCCGTCGCGACGCCGCGTCTTGTGCGGCGATGAGCAAGAGGCACGATGTAAGAAAAAACACATTGATGGATTTGTTACACGTGCACTATGTGCGTTATTATTATATGGTGTCCAAAACTTTACGTTAAAAACTTGGCTGTTTTGTTTGTCACTTATTTCTATTATGGTGTTTTATGTAAGTACATACTTCTGTATTTGCCGCATTTTTTTCTCTGATAATTAAAAACTATTAGTGTAGAATATTGATGTATAAGTAATATAGCGAAAATTTATCCTGCGTGTATGTGAAATGCTTGCAATATTCATAAAATACTTATTTAAATGTCTTAGCTTGTTTTTACATAATTATATATATACTGTAAAAGTGTGGAGATGAAAGTACGACATTTATTTGAACTGGACCTGCCTACACATTTTACAAATCCACCTACAAAATTTCAATTTTGTACTATTTTACGTTTTTTAAATTTACTACACGATGTATCTGATAAAACACTACGATTAAGGAGTTAATGACCGATGTTACACCTACTCCAATAATTTCCACTCTAAAATATGTCTGAGCAATAAGACTAGCACAGCATAATCACATAATGTATGGTTGAAAATAATAGATAATCCTTTTCTAATTGCAAACGTAAGTACACTTGATTAGCGTCACAGTGAGTGAATCTGTGACGTCGATCGCCTCGCACGCGTTACCGTGTACAAAGTTTGAAACAGCAGCTGCCGCGCCGCTGCGGGAGCCCTATGTCGTGTTGTATTGTTTTGGCTATTAATAATCCTACTAGAATATATCCCCGCTTAGAACAATGTTAACCGTTATAATACAATAATATAACAAATATAATAATAATAATTATTTACTTATCAAACATGCAGATAGAATTGATTCATAGGAGCTCATTAGTAGATTAGGAATTAACATGTATTTTGTTCTGGACTGAGTTGCTATAGATAAATAGATAGATTGATAGAAAACTCTTTATTTGCACACTATGATATTACAGTTAGAAGAGAGTACATAAAATGTGAGGCGGAGTGTACAAAGGTCGGCCTTATTGCCTAAAGTAATCTCTTCCAGGCAATTAAAATTTGTATAAAATTTTAATTTTATAATTTTTTTTTCAATTCCAATTTGTATTAAAATAGGTTTTCCTGTATTTAAGAGATACACAGTTCAGCTATTTAGTTTATATCAATCAGAAATACACAACAGGTTTGAAAGTAGATATTGATAAACAAGTATTTAATTTGTGATTAGTTTTAATATTAAAAATAAATATTAATTTTTTATCGAATTTCTTGAATTAATATTCATTTGTTTCTTTCAGTTTGCTCTCTAATAATGGTTTCAATTCTACATTTGCTAGCAACCCTGGTGTCCTGGATATTCATGATATTGGTATCGATTTCTAGTGTAATAGGCACGGGCTTGCTTTGGTACACATATCATGAATTGAAAACAAAGCAAAAGAACTTTGATGATCACACATTTTTGTCTGTAAGTAATTTATATTTTCTTAAAACGATATTCAGTTAATTCTGTAACATATATTTAAATTAGCATACTTTTTTAGGAATCGTTGAAGAACGAGAGTGCGTTCTTGTGGTACTCCATTATCGCTACGATAATAACAGTGAGTATTTTTAACAAGATTTTTTATATATTATCCGTATCTACAAATGCAGCGGTGGTGTAGTGATTTAAGCAGTCTCCTAACCGCTTTCTAGTGCACTGAGTGTTGTGGGTTCAAACTTCACAGGGGACAACACTTTGTGTGATCCAAATGTTGTTGTTCTGACTCAGGTTGTTTTTTATTTCCGTTTCAAGTACATTTATAAAGTCGTGGGGGTTACAGGATTAATTCTAGTGCGAGAATAGTTCATTATGTCCTTTTTTTTTAAACGGTAATACTAATAGGGGTTCAGTACCCCTAACCATTCAATGGAAAATCTAACGCCATGGCTATCGCCACTCGGGCCACTCCGTCTTACATTTTACCTTTTTCTTCATTAATAAAATTTCATCTCATTAGTAAAAGGTAATTTGAAAGAGTTATTAATCTTTATTGTAACCGTTTTCATATATTTAAAAAAAAAATCTATGCAGGTATGATGAAATTTATTAAAATTGTGTAAAACTATTTATTTTTCAGGTAATTCTACTTCTACTAGTATTCGTGATGCGGTCCCGCGTATCATTTCTAGCTGCACTGTTTAAGGAAACCGCTCACTGTCTGGGCTCAATTCCATCACTGTTTTTACAGCCGATAATAACATTTTTATTCCTTGTGTTGTTCCTGACATTTTGGTCAATTGTTGTGGTAAGTTTCAGAACGTTGTACCAAAATATTTTTTTATCAAGGTAGATCTTGAATTGTCTCTTTCAATACTCTTTTCCCACATCTCGCCCTTATCAGAAATTCCAAGTAATATTTAAAAAGATAGTCCTTCAGTTTCTGTACCAGGAGAGCAGGAAATGTGACGTGGCTCATTCCACAAGTGTCTTTCAAATCGCAGAGTCGGGCAGAAATTGAAGTGATGATCCATTTGCATCATACCTAAATTCAAAACTGTATTCTATGAGGTTTTATTAATGTGCAATCGCTAATTTATATAAAAGGTTAATGTCAAAATCTTTTTAAACACACGAACTGACGTAATAAGTGGCACTGACAAACATCTATGAAATTAAGTCTTCTTAACGCTTTCATTGCAAAAGACTTATTGATATTTGATTACTTTAGTATTCAGGTCAAGTAACAGACTTAAATAAGTATTTTGGTTTCAGGTGTGTCTGGCAACAGCTAATTATCCTGGTATTCCTTATAAAACCAATTTCTTCATTAATGGTACAATAACGCCGGATGAAATCGATAAGGCTGCTATAGACGCACAAAACATCAATAAGAGTGCTAATTTAAAAAGTAATTAATTTTGATACAGTATACATATTTTTGATACATAATTTTGATACAGTATACATATTTTTGATACATAATTTTGATACAGTATACATATTTTTGATACATAATTTTGATACAGTATACATATTTTTGATACATAATTTTGATACAGTATACATATTTTTGATACATAATTTTGATACAGTATACATATTTTTGATACATAATTTTGATACAGTATACATATTTTTGATACATAATTTTGATACAGTATACATATTTTTGATACATAATTTTGATACAGTACACAGTGAACTGCCTTGTTGGTCTAGCGTTTTGTGTAAGCGACTGCCAATCAAGAGGTCTCGCGTTCGATTCCCGGGTCGGACAGCTGTTTACTTTTTAATTACAAGAAATTCTTAATAGCAGCACGGAGTATCGGTGTTGGATGTGTTTCCCGTCCGTGCCTCTATGAGCACGTTGATACGTCGGTCCTGGTTGTCATAAACACCTATGACAATCATTATTGGGAAGTACTGGCCCTCAAATATACTGACAGCCCTCAAATATACTGACAGCTTTTTTTTTACGGTGGAATCTCCCTCGGGCCTTCACTCCACCGAGGTTTGCGGCGGGGCGGTGTGTCGGAATCGAACCGACTAAAACCACATAGTGTGCCACTCTGCGCCTGAGACCGAGAGGGATCCGGGAACCGCTTTCTTACGCCATCCGGGGGGTAATCGATTTTGTAAATTCTTTTATCAATAGAAAGTCACATTATTTGTGAGGGTCATAGACTATGTTAACCCGAAAAACGATTACCGCAATATCCGACTTACAGGCGGGCAATGGCTAGTAATATAAATGAATAAATGATCATGATTATGTTCCAGCTTATACTTTGGACCCTATCGAGTTCAACCCCATGTGGGTTAAGAGTATGTGGTGGATTTGCCTCGTGTGTTTGATATGGGGCAGTGAATTTATACTTGGATGTCAACAGATGACCATAGCAGGTGCTGTATCACATTGGTATTTTAGGTGAGTTAAACTAAATGTAACCGTACTTTATAATTACTAGATGCATATCAAACACTTTAAAACATGTCTGTACGGATGATGCAGTAGTTTAAGCTTTTACCACGCATTCTTTGTGTACTACGAGTGGCCTGTCTGTCTTATATTAATAATAAACTGCCGAGTAGGTTCAGACTCGGACCTCGAATGTTCTTTTTTTTTATGGTATATGGGGCAAACGAGCAGACGTATCGCCTGATGGCATGCGATTACCGCCGCCCTTGGACACTCGCCTTTGGCCTTTGGGGATGGGGAGGGGGAGGGGGATGAGGGGAAGGATTGGACTATGATCTCACTCACTCGGTGAAACACAACTTGGTTGTTCAATCCAACTTGGGTTACTTAGGGAGAAGCTTGAGAGAACATTCATCATAAGCTTTGGAGTAGCAAAGACTGTTCTCCTAAGATATTATTTAAACCGTGGGAGAGCCACGCTTCGGCATGAATGGGCCGGCTCGACCGGAGTGATACCACGGCCTCACAGAAAACCAGTGTGAAACAGCGCTTACGCTGTGTTTCATCGAGTGAGTGAGGATACAGGAGGCCCATACCCCAATCCAACGCCCCCTATCCCCCTCACCATCCCCCTTCTCCCCAGGCCGCCATAGTGTGGGTCACCATGCTGCATTGTTCTTTTTCGCATTGAGGATGGTGACCACCACTCTTGGATTCTGCTCATGCTTTCCATCAGGCAGGGCAGAGTCATTTTGGCAGCATAAATATAAAAAAATAAAAAATAAAATTAGTGACAGAATAAGACATTTAAATATTTTTACATATTCAAATAATTATATTAAGCAAAAATATACCAGATGACGTTGTAACTAAGCTAAAAATATTGTACTGTTATTTTCAGAGGTCCGAACGCACATCCCTCACCGGTGCTGTACTCAATCGGCAAACTTGTGAAATACCATTTAGGATCTGTCGCCAAAGGGTCATTCTTGATCACGCTGTTCAAAATACCTCGACTTATCTTGACGTACTTGCACGCCAAGTAAGTATAGATTTTTAATGATTTTACATTAACGTATTAAATTGAACACACAAAATTTGAGGTCGGCTATTAGTTTAACCGGTTTTACTTGAATATCAGTTTTTATACGGAGCGACTGGCATTGGACCTCCGCAACCCTGAGAGTGAACTGAATTCGAAGGTCGAACTAATTGTCAGTATATTCGAGGGCACTAACTTCCCAATAACGATTGCCATAGATGTTGATAACAAACGGGACCGACGGCTAAATGTGTTCTCCGAGGCACGGGTGGGAAACACCGCCATATTCCATACTCCGGGCTGCTATTAAGAATTTCTTGTAAGAAAAACAAGAGTCCGACCCGGAAATCGAACCCGAGACCTCTTGATTTGCAGTTGCTTACGCTAACCACTAGACCAACGAGGCATACTAACACACTAATAGTAATAAATGTGACGTCCAATAAAAAAAACGTTGTTTTTCTTTGTAATGGTATTTATGGCAAGACTAAGTATTATCATGATCAACAGTGCTTAACAGTTCACTGCTGAACATACGCCTCTCCTTAGAAAGGAGGTTTTGTCCTACTACCCCACGCTTCTCAGATGTCATAAATATTTTTTTTGTTTTTTTAGGAACATAACACTTAGTTATTCGCCATTGCGATGTCATTTCTTAAGTCATATAGCATATGAGATCCCGAGCATGAGGGCGATCATTTTATAATTAACGTGATCTCAATAAACTTATATCACACGCTCTGACAATTTAACATGTCTTTGGGGATAGTGATATAACATAGCTAAGAGAGATGGTCTTATAACGGCCATAAGGTGGAGAGCATTCACTTGTCTTCTGACAACCGAAATAATAAAATTATGATGTATAAACATAATTATATTCTTTTTAGACTATCGGCCAGGGCAGATAAGGGATCAGATTGTGCAAAATGTGGCCTTAAATGCGGTATTTGCTGTTTTTACTGCCTTGAAAAATTCATTCGTTATTTAAATCACAATGCCTACACAATAATCGCCATAGAAAGATGCCATTTCTGCAAGGCTGCAGCTAAGGTATGTTTCGTTATAGGACAATATTGGAACCATGAAAATGTATTTTATTAACAAAACAATGTAAAATTAGTAGAAGTAGTTAATTTGCAAATGAACTGTTTCTAAAACTAAACTCATTTTCTTCTAAGTTGTAGTTATTTTCAAGAACAATATCTCAAGTGTTCCTGATTTATAGACATATATCAACTCTTATGTATCTAATGCAACTGTTCTAGATAAGCCCGAATCCATACTTAGAGCCCTCGTAGACTGCAAACTTTTTAGTGGGCCGAAACCAAATCGGTGTAGTGTGCGCACTGCAATACATGTTTATACTGATTAATAACCCGATTAAAATATCGACCGATTAAAGGTCTGTGGTCTGCAAGGGTTCTTAATATTATAAATTCCAAAGTAACTCTTTACGCTTTCATTAAACCGCTGCACCTTGATATTTGAGGACATAATGCCACTATTTCCCACGAATACCGACGTACACGTGGTCGGATTCGTGGGCAAAAACTAGTCCTGAATATATATAAATAATTTCAGGCATTCAGTACAATTGTGAACAATGCTCTGCAAGTGGCGACAATAAACAGTGTGGGCGACTTCATACTGTTCCTCGGCAAGTGCATAGTGACTGCAGTAACAGGAAGTATTGGCCTACTTCTTTTGAAACGCAACACCGATCTGCACTTCTTCGCCGTACCAACTCTAGTGATCTGCATTTACTCATTTTTCATTGCGCATTGCATTCTTTCACTTTACGAGGTATGATATTTGTTCCGTTTTTACTTACTTTTACTGATATTACTAGGTATTTTGTTTTGTGAAAATCTTAACGTTAAACTTTGAGCGCCTACCGCGCTAAAAAAAGAATATTTAAAAAATCATCATTTTTTTGTCATGTTTTATGATATTTAACATTTAGTTCCATATTCTTTCAAAAAGTTTATTTTATTGACAAAGTGAACCACCCGCGAAAAATAAAAAAAATGACGTATTAAATGTCAAGTAGGCATATAATTTAGTAAATTAATCGGGAGATCTTTTTTTGTGTTTTCATAAGAGGGTCCCCATTTCATGTCATCCATATTTTTTATGATTTTTATCATTAATTTCATCACGACGAAGACTTAATATTAAAAAACTTTTTAACTTTACATTGGCAGAAATAGCTGATTCAGCTGGTTGTCATTTCATCAAAAGAAGAAGAAATTAAACCTAAAATTGTTTGTCAACAGATGGTAGTCGACTCCTTATTCCTTTGTGTGTGTGAGGATCGGAACATGAACGGTGATGATGGGAGGTGGAAAAAATCTCGACTAGCAGAACTAGGTGGCCATAACACACCGAATGGAAGGGACAATGAAGATGGGGCGGAGCTGCAGGATTTGCAAGACAAGTACTGAGAGCCTGTCGAGCTTGGTGTTTATGCATGTCCATTCAGTGCCTTGAAGTTTACTGTCGTAAGCTATGTAATGTCTTGTTGCTATTTTTATAATATCTCGTTAATGTCGTCCTAACTTCTCTTATTTCTATACATAACACATCGCTAATTTACTTGTAGATTAAGAGTAATTCCTAAGTATATTATTACCTATATTTTAAAGATAATATCATCAACAGTAGTCTTTAACAGTCCACAAGTGGCCAAGTGGCCTACAATACTGCTGGCCAAACAGGTTGGGGTCTATTTCAAGTTTTCATTCTCTTTCCAGTATATTGTCCTGCATAGATTGTCCCTCAGTCGCCTTTTATGACACCCATGGGAATAATAGGCGTGGTGACCCTTCCTATTCTTAATCCGTACCCACATGGACTTAATATATAATATATTATTATATTAATAATGAACTTAAAATTAATAACAAGTTTAAGTATTTACAAAATCAAATTAATGATAGTAAAACAAGCAGTTCCGGGGCTAATAAACATTTATATTGAGTCTACACGTTTAACTGTTATAGAATTTGAAAAAAAGATATACAAAGGGCCTTTATTTAATAAAAACTTTCAAAAGACATTATCGATTTTGGTAAATTTGCTATTATTTTATATCATAAACATTTTTATTATTTATTTTGTTCTTCGTTCAGGAGTCTTTGCAATGAAATTCAATCTCAACAGAAGCTTTACGTCTATAGAATGTATTGATATCTATATGTTTTAGTAGTAGTAGGAACAATACGCTTAAGTACAAGTAGTTTGAAACATTTGAATGGTTGGTTTTGCAACAAAAATATTAACAAATTTTAAAATATTAACAAAAACACAGATGTACTGGTGAGGGATTATCTGTAACCATAGGCAAAGCATGTGATTTTCAAATGAATTTTCCTACGTATTTTTCAATTTGATAATTTTCAATTATTTCTCTATTGTGATGGTGATGTAGAATTGTTAGAACAATAAGAACTAATATGTTTATGTCAATCTGTTACCAATTCACGGCTAAACAGAATCATAGATTTAAATGAAATTTGCAATAAAGATACTTTGATTCTTAAGAAAGAATACTCTTTAAAGCAAAAATCGACATACACGCGGACGGAGTCGTGAATCAAAATCGGTGCAGCGGTTTAGCCCTGAAAACGTGACAGACAAACAGAGTTACTTACGAACTTATAATATTATTGTAGATTGTCGCTACATCTTACTAAATGTTTTCTTTTTACAGATAAATGTTGCTGGAATGAATTCTCAATTTTCATATTACGGGAAATCTCAATCGCTTTTTTACTCTATATATATTTTTATACTATACAGTAATTTCATACAGGCTGGCTTCGAATTATTGTAACTCATATATACATAATTATCCTTCGATATTACTTTTATTTTATAGTATTTTTTTAATATCATAAATTAAAAGCAAGTTGTGTGTGTCGCAAATAATATGATTAACAGTTGTTACACTTTGTATAATTCAATCGATAATGTGATTTGAAAGAATTACAGCAATTCGAGTCGCCCTGAACAACCTGACTGAAAATGTTAGTTACATTTTGCCACGATATCAAAACATAACAGCATATTTTGTCAGGTTATAAAAGATACGGATCCTGTGTGTAATGGTGGGTATCGGCATTCACATTTGAATTGGTTCTCATTGACTTCACTTAAACTATATACTTACTTTCATGAAATCTTACAAGTTCAATAATTTAAGTATTACCAAAAAAATATCAAATACGATGAATTTTCACTCTTTAGATGTTATCGATAAATAGGCATGACGACTAATTTTGAAAAACTTGTTTTATAATATTCAGAAGTATGTCTTATTACCAAAAGCAATCATATTTCTACAAAAAATAAAGATTTAGTAGGAAAAAAAGCTATTTTAAGTTTAAAATTCATTTATGACGTCACGTCGCAGAGGTGACATCACCGTTTGTCAACCAGTGTCAATTATAGCACTTAAAAAACAGTAAAGTGATCGTCGATTATGTCCAAACAAAATGACATGAACAGTAACGTAACGTAACTCACTCTGGTGTTCAACTTTACATGGATTGCGGATTGCTATATTTTGTAGTTTTATTTTTGTTAGTTAACTATTGATCTCACTCTAAATATGTAATTAAATAGGATTTTTATGATCTATGAACCCCATTTCATCAGATAAATACATAAATTTAGTGGTTCTTGGTTACTGTCATCATGCTTATTGACTTAAAGATATACATTATAATATATTACATTAAGAAAATTTTATATAATGGAGTTTTGCTGGTAATCATCCGTAAGTAAAAATAACTAATATCCCAGTATGAAATCTCTTATAACGAGACACTGTCTGCAGAGGATCGAAAAATGCAAAATCGAAACCCGCCTGTGGTTATTATTCTTATATTCATCGTTTTAAGTCGTATTTTTTTAATGTAGAATCTTAGTTAATATTTTTAAAAAAAAGTGTGTTTTATTGTAGTTTGATAAATGTTTATGAGCACAAAAATATTTAATAAAAGTAAGCCTCGTGTTTTACGCTATTGCATTTACAAGTCATAGTGGTCGATATATTTAGATGTTGTCAAAATGAATCTGCAATTTTAACATATACTACTCGTGCGCGATAACTTGATACCCGCGTGGAATTCGTCACCCCTCCCCTCATACCCGCGCACCTACCCTATGACGCCGCGAGGGTAGGTGCGCGGGTATGAGGGGAGGGGTGACGAATTCCACGCGGGTCTCAAGTTATCGCGCACGAGTAGTACATATTTATACTCGTCGAATATAATTATTTAGAAATCTCCTTAGTAATAGTATACAAAGCATGTTTTATTGTCATTATACAAAAAATTTAGAAATCTTTATAAGCACAAAAATATTTTGTAAAAAATACTAGTTTTTAAATATTCTCCTGCAATGTTTGCCCTCATTTATGCAAAAACAGTCTTTATCAATAATTTAATATTTTATCCATAGGCACACATACATTGTTTGTGTGAATGCATTTTGATGTGACTAAGTATCCATGACTACTAAAAATCTAAAACATTATTGAACTTTTACCTATATGTAAAGATGTTATGAAAGTGCATAAAAGGGCAAAAACACAATGTTACATTTTAAGTGGAAAATAGTAAAATGAAAAAAACAAAGAATTCCTATCTCAAGATTATATTAGGTGTCAGTTAAAATGCAGCAATCAGTAGTAGATGATTTATGAATCAAGTGTTTTCATTTTTCCTATTTTAAGGCTATTTAAGAGTACAATTTTTAATAATTTTTATACATAGTTAAAGTTTTTATGTTTAAGATTTTTTACATATTTTATTTTTTTATCTTCGTTACGTAACTGCAGGAATCTATGCAATGTTCTGTCACTGTTTTGTTGATTGGAGTTGTATAACTTGAAGAAGGGTCAATTTATACTCGAACCGTCAAATTCAAATACTTGTATAGACAAATAAAGCGAAGTTCCCCGCGAATTCGCGCGTTTCTTTTTATAATAACGGAAAATGTGTATTATATTGAAAGATAACGGTGAATTTGCTGTGTTAAGTTTCAGATTAATGCTTCGATGCGCTTCCACTCTGCTCTAGTATGAATTGACCCTAACTTAATCCATGAAATAGGTGTTTTGTTTCAGATATTTCTATTGACACTAAATAGAGATGATATTCAGTATCAATTGCCAATAAACAATGAGTTGTGACGCGTCTGAAATGCTGAATTATTAGCCGCCCAACATGTTTATATCAGAACATTGCAATGATAATCTTCTTTCATTCTCTCGTAATTGAGGCAACTTTTGCACTGATCTCCAGAAAGAATAGCTATTTTAAAATATAATAAGTAGCCGTCCATATTTATAATACGCTTATTTAAAGAATAATGTGTTTTTATATTATTCTTAAATATTTTTAAAGCTATCTAACTGCTTTCGTTAGGTATCTTTTTTTTAGTACTTCCAATAAAATATTCTATATTGAAGAATATCCACAGACATAAAATAATGCAAGTTTGAGTAAAAATCAAATGTGTGAAAAATAAACTTTATTATTAAATCAACTTTTATTGGGTTTTTTCTTTTTAAACTGCTTCCTCTTCTTAATTTGATCAGATATTGCTTTACTTTTAGCTTTAAGTTGTTTACGTCTGATCGTCTTGTTTGGTTTTGTATTGAGTTTCATACTAAATGTAGGTTTTTGTTTTGTTGGTTTTGATGATTCATCATCACTCTCTTCCTCCACGGGTGAAGCATCTACTTCTTCTGAAATTTAAATAAATTCAATTTGGTGAATGATTTATTGTCAGACACAAAAGGACTAATATTATTAGAGATATATTGTTATGACTAACTTTCAATTTACTAAAAAAAAGTATAGTATTTACATGAATATAACATACATAGTAATAGAATACAATATAAATAGAATAGTCATGTTTTAATGACTTAGATCTATTTTATTTTCAGCTCAAGTTCAGTAATATAAGAAACTAGATGAGCCCTGCGGTATAACTTCACCAGCAGGTAACGCCGCGGGTCGAATCAATTAGCTACACAATTTTTTTTTTACAGTTTTTAACTCGGAAACTAAACTCGAATACTCTGGAATATACTAAAAAAATTTCAGTAAAATCGGTTCAGCCGTTTAGGAGTAGTTTAGTCACATACACTGCATAGAAAATTTATAATGGACCTACCTGGAACTCAAACCCAAAATCTCAAGCACAGCAGCCACATATGCTACCACTGCGCCTCAGAGTCAATTGCAATTCACTAGAATATTATTGTAAGTCCAAATGACAAGAATGTTTTGTCCTAGTGTGACTACACTATAATTTGTGGCTTTTTGACCACCAAAATTTATCAAACAGGAATTAACAACAACTTACCTTTAATGACCACTTCTTGTGCTTTTTCCATAGGGTCTCCTTTGAAGAAGTCAGCACCTTCAATGTCAGGGTAACCAGTCTCTGGTTTAGTGGCCTCATAAATAGCTTTCTTTTCAATTCTGTTTTCATACTTGTTGCTAGCCTTTTTGGAAGCTGCCTGTCTTAATTTAGCTGGACTGACATACTTAGAGTTCTCCCACAGTGTTGTACCACCAAATGATCCAGAAAATATTTTTACCTTCAATAAAAGAATAATATGTTATTCAAACGCAATTTCTTTCTCAAGGATTCATGAAAGATAATTGTATCAACAGCCTTCACAGTCCACTGCTGGACATAGGTCTCCTATGAAAATATTGTATACTTACAGGATTCAAAACAAATCTTGGTCCAATTTCAGCAAGGGCTCCATCTTCGGACAAAATTTGATAATTTCTAAACCAAATCCTGTTATCAAGGATCATGAATGTGTACACATGATCAAAAAATGGCTGGCTCTTAGGGTGGTGGTTGGGCACCCCAAATATTTGCACCAGTAATTCCTTAAGTACAGCATAATGAGGGTCTTTTGTAAAAGTTGGGTCAAATGATAGTAGAGGCCTGGAACCTCTCAGACAGTTGCCTGTCATTTTCAGTTCAGCCATTGTGTAAACTGTAAAAAAAAATCATTTTTGAAAGCTGCAGCTGATGTGAAGGAATTTAGAAAAAATCCTTTATCATTTATTAGGCTGTATCTCATGAACAGTGATACTTAGACACTTGAAATTTTCAGGGATGATGTATTTTTGTTGCCACTATAACAACAAATACTAAACGGCAACAGGTAGACTCTTGAAATGTAAAGATAATGGTACAGATGCCATCCTGTAAGAGTCCAACTCGCACTTGGCCGATTTTTATTTAATTTTAGTTGTTATAAACAGGTTCTTGTTAGACATATAGATGCTACCAAGAGATCCTTAGTTTTAAGGCCATAGTAGCAGTAGAAAGTGCAGTCAATTGCAATATGATACAAATATATTGCATCATATCGCCAGCAGCCAATTCCTTAAAGAGTTGGTAGCTTGCACCATGAATGGGATCTTCTATTAATCCATTTTTGAACCCATACTTATCTTGGTCTTGCAATTTCAGCTTCCAGGTTCTCCAAAAGTTTTTAATTTTTAGTCACCATTGTGTTTAATACTTCTTTAAGTTCTTCCAATTGCAAGTGAGCTTTTTGATGTTTATCCATTATATCCATTACAATTCACTAAACAGAGCCACTAAACAAGAATTGAACACTACTTGGACTACACACCTGCACAAATCACCCTCAATTACTAACCACATGTACTCGCACTAATAGTACTAGTATATGACCTATTGCATTGACAAAAAGAAAACAGCAAATGAAAATGAAATAAATAAATACTATTTTGTTTGCTGCTCCACTCCTGATTATGTTTATAATCATGGTAAAAAGAAGCCTATGTACTTCATAAAGAATCAAAGAATCTGCATTCCAATTTTCATACAAAGCAGTGCAGCTGTTTAGACATGAAATTTAACAGATGAACAGTTATTTTCGAATTTATAATATTAGTATGGAAGATATCTACAATGACCTAGCTTAGATAAACATAAAGACCTTGTCTATAAGTGGTGATAAACCATTTATGTGAATGGTGTCTCATCAGGCATTCAATATTAATTAATACACTTACTATTTTCCACTAGGAATTTTGCACTCGGACCATTGGGAATGTTAGCCATCCACATATACAGATCCCTCATTTTTCTGCCTTCAAAGAGTATGCATTTATTGCAGTTCTTCATTTCACTGATCTCATTAACCACATACAAGTTTTTACTTCTCTCCATTTTGGATTCTGTTTTGTGATGTGGCATCAGTTTTTTAATATCTTCCATCAGATGACGATGTCGATGATTAATACCACGTGCAGCAAACACTAAAACCCTTTGCCTGTTTATCCACCTCGTCTGTAAAGATTAATTTTAACCTCAATCCTCAATCAATATCATTTGTACAATTGTATAAGATTTCATATAAAACGCAAGCTAAGTAAGGCAATCACAATAAATTATATTGTTAATCGTTATAAAAGCCAGAAAATAATAGAAAGCGTATAAAAACAAGTATTGTTATCCTAACCTGTTTAGGTGCCGGATCATCTGACATTCGAACTGGTGGTAGTATTATCGAATCTTCCCCATCTTTTTTAGATTGCACAGAAACATTTTCTTTTTTCTTCATATTTTTTGATTTTAGTTTAACCATTTTAAAGATAAGTTTAAACACGTGCGAACTTCTGCAAGTTTCAGTTAGAAAATTGACAATATGACACAAGCGAAATTGTTTTCTCCAAAGTGTCAAACTGTCATTTGGATTTTCAAAAGTTGCCAGCTTTATAAATCCGAGTCGAAAAGCTTTCGTTCCGTTTTCGTTATTTACAGGTATTGTTTAGTCTCGGTAAGATTTCTACAGGGTGTAAAAAGACTACTACCAAAACCGAAAGAGGCAGATTCAGGACCTAAAACACATTAAAAAAATATCAGTTCTGCTTAAAAAGTTATAACCGGAGAAACCAATATACCAAGATTTTTGTTAATTTCGACAGTCAGCAATGTAATGCGCGCACCGCGTGGTTACGTGAATGCCTGTTTATAACTATTCAAGTACCTACGCGTCGGTAAGGTTGTTAATGCCTACTAATGCAGGTAGGTAGTAAGTTAATCATTGGTATCGACTCTACTTATCTAATTACGCCGTAGCTTCAGTCGAACCACAAATGCCTCAAACTGAGCTGTTACTCGTTCATGGCAAAGCCGAGCTCATCTGTGAACGCGATCCAGCAATTTAGGGTCCTCGACACTAGTTGCATTTTGGTCCGAGCTTTCTTTAGCCAAATCGCAATCCCGATCGAAGACGCGTTTCCTTGACATACGAGTAAACCCGATCCAACCCGAACCCGACTAAGGAGGCCATGTACGAGGTCCAAATTTTCCAATAATCTTATGCACCGTTTTATGTGATACTACGGTTCTGTGACCTCTGATTAATTTTGCTACAATTCGTGTTACTACCTACCCGAGGATTTCTCTCAATAAGAGCCAAGGCTAGTTTTTCCACTCGAAGATCAACTTCTCTGCCTCCTCCATTCCTTTACGGCGTAATCCTCTCGTTATTCAAAACTCTCTGGTGGGCAGCCGTGATGACTCTAACATCCGACGGTTCGCGATAAACGATCAAGACCCGTGATGCATTTCCGTGTGTTGCAAAGCACATAACCATTGCTCCGTATTCACTCGCTAAACATTACGAATTAACACTGTTATAATTTAAGTTACGTACTTAAATTCTAAAAATAACTTAACACTTAAGACAGACATTAAAAAACGTACAAAGTACTCTATTATCCACGTTACTATGTTACTATACCCACTAAAAAAGAATAAAAGGAAAGCACAATTTGTAATGCAAATTTTTTGCACCGCGCGAGAGCCCAGTACGAAAATTGAACACCGACTAAAAAATAAATCAAAACATTTGGTAACATTTAGAGAAACTTTATAACACAGCAAAAGAAACCCCGGCGATTAGCGGTGTCTTTGGTGACGATGGCGGTCTTTTTGAAATTGCTTTGGCAATAGGTAGGTGTCGGACAATGTAACGTGACAATTAAAAAAATAAATTCTGTATTAGAAAATTTTACACGATCAGTACGAAATGAATGTCAAGTTTCTTCAGTTCGAAAAATTAGGCACGTGTGCGACTAGTTGTTGATTTTGTAATTTCATTTTTTTTTTATTTTACTAAGTAAGATAATTAGGTACTTCCTGTTATGTTGCACTACGTGTGTGTATCGAGAAAAAAAACATAAAATGACTTGGGTAAGTCAACACTATTTTGAGTTTCTTTTATCGCTAAATCTATTCAGTATCGTGGTCTGATTGCATGCAACCCTCAAGTTTTCGGTAGCAGTCCTTTTATACCCTGTATATTTGCTATCTTTTGATTTAACAATAGCGCAAAATAAGCATTGCTTTTTTCTCAGCGAATTTTGTTAATTTGTTGTACGTAAACCAGGTAAAAATAAATGTCAAAATGCCTATAGATAAAAAATTTAATCAAATATCGTATGGCGACGGAGATTCGACGAAGAACTAAATATAAATCCTTTATTTGTTTTTAAATTTTTCTGCATTGATCGAATATTTAAATTATAATGAAAAACAAAAATGACTAATGAAATAAAGTACCGTGACACTATTGACTTCACTCGTTATCAAAATAATAATACGCTGCAGTCCTGTTATCTTAATAGAAAGATAAATTGGTAAAATTCATTAGTAAGTGGTAGTTTACTAATACTGTCTGTCTCTATATACTGTCTAAAATGAAGAAATCTATATCATCGATCGCACAATTACATCTTAAAAATAATATTGTTCTACAAATCAGAAATGCGTCTCAAGTTCTTCCCCAGTTTTCATCGGTAAGTTTTCTTTAGAAAAAAGGTTTTTAAATGATGTTTATTTATTTTATGTATATGTTTTAATCCCAGGCATATTATTTTAGAGCATATTTCTAGTAGTTACTGTTGAAATAAAGGTTTAAACATATATATCATGGATAAGCCAAAGTTTGTGGGTATAGCATAATATAAGTCGATGTTACTTCAAATAATTAAGTACCAACATTGAATTTTTGGAGCCATTGTTTATAATAGTATTAATTTTTCGACGAATTCAACTTAAAATATAATATTTTTATCCATACTAATGTTAAAAATGTGAAAGTAACTCTGTCTGTCTGTCACGCTTTCACGGGTAAAACGTTACTCCGATTTGGTCCTATCTTTTTACCCATATACTACCCGTGCGCGATAAGTTGAGACCTGAGCGCGGTGACGTCACTGGCAAGTACAGTTCAAACAAAAAATAGAACTAGCTTCCACCTGCGACGGGATCTGCGAATTTTAGGTAGTCGTCTTCTATCGTAAAATGAATTACAATATTTACCCCTCATTATAATACTTGTAAAGCTTTACCCCTCATTATAATATTTGTTATTAGAAAACAATAACAATAAAACAGTCAAAAAACGTAACAGGAACTTTAACAATAAAAAACTTAACAGGAACAATAACAATTAGACTTAACACGGACTATTACAATAAAACTAACAACAATAATAACGAATTCGGGAGCGCGTCGATACGTGACGTTAGCCAGTACGAAATTAATAGATAAAAATATAATATAATACTGTCGCCAACTGTACATTGCGGGCGGCTGCGGGTAGGTGTGCGGGGATGAGGGAGGAGTGTCGAATTCCAAGCAGGTCTCAACTTATCGCGCACGGGTAGTATATATACCAATAACTAGGTTACACGCGGATGGAGCCGCGGACAAAACTAACTTAATATATTTATATAATTCAGAGAAGTGTAGGAATATTGTAATAAAATAAATGCGTTAAGTCAGCGTATCCCATGCTATCCTTGAAACCTTATTTTGCCACCCTAAAGGATTATTTTCACGGCGGTGTATGCATCCGCTAATTTATAATAGGATTTTAGGTTATACCAAGGTCATTTAATTTCATTTACTTACAAACCAAGTGTAGTAATTATAGACCTAGACAGTTACATAACAGTATAAAATGTAATAACCGATAAGTTTGTCCAATAACATTTCATACATAGTGCCGTAGATGCAGTTTTTAGTACCGCTATTAGACACCACAATCCCAACTTTATATTCGACGACCGTTTCTACATTGCTTATGAAGTTATTTGCCTCATTGGTCTAGCGGTTGATGTATGGTACTGCCAATCAAGAGGTCTCGGGTTCGAATCCCGGGTCGGACCGAATGTGTTATTGTGTTTTGTGTTTGGGTTCGCTTTGTGTGGGACTCCTGACTGACTCGCCAGACTACCCACTAAACCACCACGGTGTGCCACTCTGCGCCTGAGACGGGAGAGATCCGGGAACCGCTTTCTTACGCCATCCCGCACTGAAGCGGGCTCCGTCGTCTGATGTTAAACTCTTAAGGTGGGCGACGTACGGCACACGCGTAACGTCGCCCCCCTCGCGGGTGGCTTATGTAGCAGATGGGGGGGAAAACCAGTCCCGCCCATCCGCGGCCACACTCAGGGCGGCATGAGACGCTGGTAGGCGCGCCTTCGCCGCCCGGTTCGCCGGCGGCGGATCGGGTCCGAGTGGAGATCGTCCTCCCGGGCCTTCTCCGCCGCCTCCTTCTGCGAGATGACTTCCTCGCAGAAGGTCGCGACCGCGGTAAAACTGCTCTCGGCCATGGATCGTACGACGGCCGGCAGCGAGAGATCTCCTCCGATGACTGCAGTGAGGGCCCGACGCTGCGGCGCCCAAGCGGGGCACACCGCCAGCGTGTGCTGGGCCGAGTCCTCACTGCAGTCGCAGTGGTGGCAGGCGGGACTCAATTCCCTCCGCGCGACCGAGTGCAGGTACTTCCCGAAGCAACCGTGCTCGGAAAGCACCTGCGTCAGTCGGAAGGAAAGGGTCCCGTGCTGCCGCCCTGCTCACTCGAGGATGACGGGCTGGAGCGCCTCCGCGGTGGCGAAGCCAGCACGTGGAGCCTCCAGCCGCGAAGACCAACGAGCCATCGTGGCTCGACGGGCGGCTTCACGCCACTCGCGTACCTCTTCGGGCGGAGGGCGAACGCCACTCTCCGCCCGGAATTCAGCCACCCGTCGATAAACTTCGGCGAGCACTTCCGCCTCCAAATCCCACGGGGGTGTACCGGCCAAGGCGCACGCCGCCTCGGTCGACACCGTGCGGTATCCGCGTATGGCTCTGACTGCCAATACCCTCTGAGGGCGCCAGAGGCGCGCCTTATTCTGGGCGGTCAGAGCCGACACCCACACCGGTGCGCCGTACAGCGCTATCGACCGGACGAACCCCGTGTAGAGGTTTCTCGTTGCGACGCTGGCTCCACCCAGATTGGGCAAAAGTCGCCCAAGGGCAGAGGCAGCGTCGACCAGCTTCGGAGCAAGCTGTCGGAAGTGCTCGTCGAAGAACCACCTACCGTCGAGGATCAGGCCCAAATACTTCATCTGGGCCCGAACCGGTACGAGGACCGAGTTGACCACTATTGAGGCGGCGGGGGGCGGCTCGCGACGGGGCCCATGGAAGAGCAGGGCCTCCGTCTTGTCCAGGGCCACCCGCAAGCCCAGCGCCTCGATGCGCCCGACCACCAGAGAGACTCCCCTGGTGGCCAGGCACGCCGCCTCCTGAAAGTTCGTCCCCCGGGCTGTGATCAATGTGTCATCCGCGTAACAAATTACGCCCAGCCCGGAGGGAAGACGCTCGCGAAGGACCCAGTCGTACCCCACGCTCCACAGGAGCGGTCCTAGGACAGACCCCTGCGGAACGCCGCACGACATGGGTCGCCGTCTCAAGGCGCCCTCTCGGGACCACTGAAACCACTAGGCCAACCGTGTAGTCAATGAAAGGACAATCAAATTTAACTCTAGTTGTAGGTACCTACCTAAATTTTATGTTTTTGTCCTTTTTATTGGTCCTTTTACCGTATGATTGAATCAAACTTGGTTTGAGACACTCGGTTGATTATGGCTACCATAAACTTTATGATTATTTCCGTACAGGATTCATTGTATTTCGGACAAATCAGGCATTGTAATATTTTATATTACAGGTTAAATATAATATAGAAAGAAAGAACTTCGGTGTGGTTAACTCTTCAGACGTTATATTTTTCAAATCAATTCTCGATGAACAACGGGTATTAACTGACGAAAATGACATAGTACCATACAACATTGATTGGACAAAAAGCTGTAGAGGTAAAAATAAATTTAATATGTATACTTAAATTCATTAAATACTTAACTGAAACAGTTATGTGAGCAATAATAAAAATTAGTGTAATATATGTATATATAACTTTTTCTAAACCATACACTTTCAACTGCGGTTTTTTTTGACATTAATTTTCCACTAGTATTGACCGAAATGCTAATTCTGAGGATAGAATTAATGAATAAGGACGCTGAATCCTTCCAACCCCAAACTTATTTCAAAGTTTGGCTCCAAGGGTCTAAGTGGCTGTATCTGAATAAGAAAAATCAAGTTGATGATGATAAAATGTTGTTAAATGTCGACGAGAAGGAAAGCACAATCTTATGGCGAGTCCAACACTGCTAATTAATTTTTATTTTCACTATTTTTTTTTTTTGGTACAGAATTTTAATTTTAATATATTATTCTTTACTTTCGGTGGTTCTCAGGTCAATCCAAGGTGTTACTTAAACCAAAAACAACAAAGGAAGTTTCAAACATTTTGAAATATTGCAACAAGAGACGACTAGCTGTTTGTCCTCAAGGAGGAAATACATCAGTAGCTGGTGGTTCTGTACCTGTTTTCGATGAAATTATTTTAAACTTCTCTTTGATGAATAAAGTTATTAGCTTAGATGATGTCTCAGGTTGGTTATTTACTTTTAGGGCTACTTATTACTTATACTTACTTACAACTCTCTTGATTGCATTAATATACATACTTATATATAAAAAAATTACATATAAAATATAATAATTGGTTTTTTGATAACTTTAATTTGTGCTACGTTGTGTTGTTTATATATAAAACATAATACTTGGTTGTCATACATCATCATAGTTTATCATAGTGTACTGGCGATGGTTGTTAGTCCCTGACTCATTACCGATACAGTATTCAGCTAATGTTCTTACCTCTGTGTATATTAGTTTAGTTTATTTCACTAGCCTCTTTGGCAGTAGAAGCGATACAATGTTACTTTCCTTTTTCAGTAAAGCGGAATTGTTACTGAGTCTGCTGATTGTAATTATACCTATAATCTCGAATCTTTCTTCTTTCGTTCGACTATTCAGTACTTCTGAGCGTTGACTATGAAATCGCAACACGAAAATCTGTTTCTTTAACGTAAATAATATTAAAACCGATGTCAAATTTTAATTGGACAAATATGACAGTTTTTATACTACTTATTTCGCAGGATCTTTAGTATGTGAAGCTGGATGTATTCTTGAAAACTTAAACAATTACGTGCATGATCGAGGTCTCATAATGCCTTTGGACATGGGTGCTAAAGGCACATGCCAAATCGGGGGCAATGTTAGCACCAATGCTGGAGGATTGCGGCTCTTACGTTACGGCAACTTGCATGGGTCCATTCTTGGAATTGAAGCCGTGAGTTAAATTTTTTGGATGTACTAATGACGTAATAATTACTGAGAAGCAATAAAATGAGTGTAATATCATTTCATGAATCTAAATCAACCTTGTGGGATATATTGGCAACTGTAACTTTAATGTGAAAATGCCAATAAAATGATGTGTTCGTGTTTATGATTAAAATTATGTGTTGTAATGTTATATATACCATGACCTCTTGTAATTCTGACATGTTATCAGAGTCGTCGCGTGCATGTACCTACAAACGTAATGTTAAAAGTAAAAATGTTAATTTATAGAAGATAATGGGTGGGTAACAAAACAATCGTTTGGAACGTAGTTAGAGTTAAACGAATTATATACATCTAATAAATAAATTCGTTTAAACAATATATTAGTCAAAGTCATAACTGAACACAGTTAAGTTAACCAAACTACTGTGACTGCGTTCTCTCTTGGTTAACTGCTTGATTTAATTATTGCGAAATTGACATATAACTAAGTTAAATTACTTCGTGTTAACGCATTATCTAATTCAAAAGGGTAGAGCTAATAAAATAAACACTAGCCACACATACCTATATCGTCATGATCTTATGTAAATCTACTCGGTTATTTAGAAGTGCAGTTAACTAAATATCTATGAATTAATTTCTAACAACTCCATCAATCACCTGTTGTGTATGTTTAATACTTTAATTCGCCAGGTCAAAGCTGATGGAACTGTCATAGATTGTCTAAAATCTTTGAAAAAGGACAACACTGGGTATCACTTGAAGCATCTGTTTATTGGATCTGAAGGCACATTGGGCCTAGTCACTAAAGTCGCTATCCATTGTCCTGTACAACCAAATGCAGTAAATTTGGGATTTTTCGGTAACTTCTTTTACAATATTTTAAGATACTAAAACCTTTCCGTCGTTAAATGAAAGTACAAAATGCAAATACAGTGATTTCATAAAAGCATAGTCATTGAAATAGTTTCTTTTTATCATCAATCATAAAGATCTGTTCAATATTTCTTTTTACAGGTATAAAGAGCTACGATAATATACTAAAACTGTACCACAGAGCTAAATCAAATCTAGGCGAGATCCTATCAGTTTTTGAGATGGCTGACTTCGATTCTATAAACTCAACTGTAAAAAATTTCAAGTTGAAGTGAGTTATAGTTACGTCATTACATTAAATCCGTGTCCATTTAGTTTGAAATTCGAAGTGTGAATATAGGTATATTGTCTTGATGAATGATACCAAAAAATAAACAACAACCCATAATGTCCCACTGCTGGGCTCGGGTCTCAGGAGAGGGTTAAGGCCATACGTCCCCACGCTGGCCAAATGCGGGTTGGGGACTGGCAAGAACACGTTGTGGCTACGTAAATCTTGCCGTTGGATGTTTTTTTAAGCCGCCCGAAGGCCTCCAACTAAGCTTCACGACTGTTATCGTATGATAACAACCGGGACCGACTGCTTAACGTGACCTCCGAATCACGGTGACGCTCATGGTAACATGCCACCAGCGGTCACCCATCCAGGTACTGACCGCGCCATCGTTGCTTACCCTCGATGATTGTTTCTAATCACCGAGTGCAACTGGGCTATGAGCGCCACACCAAACAAATAATTAAACACAAACTTATTTAACGTCTTCAGAAATCCAATCGCAGATTATCCATTTTATGTGTTGATGGAGACTCATGGCAGCAATGAAGCACACGATCATGAGAAATTAATGAAATTCCTTTCTAATGAAATAGAAACAGGACTCATATTAGATGGTACTATCACATCAGAACCGGCCAAAATCCAGGTACCTACCTATTTATTAAAAAGTGTGTAAAAAAACCGAGAAGAGATATTTGTCTATCTCTTGTTTTATTTAAGGAAATTTCTTTTTCATATTATACTTATCTATATCATTTATAATTTTCGTGTCACGTTGTTGCTTGTGATGCACTCTGAAAGGATTTAACCGATTTTTACGTTTTTTTATAAATGTGTGTTTTTGGTTTGCCTATTATAAGATAGTCAACATCACGCTTAGATCAATAGAAGCAGAGCATGATTGAAAAGAGAAGCAGCTGAAGTTTCGTGGGTCAGCTAGTGAAAACTTATTTATACTACAAATAAGTTTTAGGCATGTAAATATAAGTTTTTCTCACCGTTGTCTCCTTAGTGCTGAAATCTGATAAATTGCAGATATTTTCTAAAATTATAAATGATGTAATGTGATAGATGTTAGCGCCGCTTTATCTCAAGAAGATACATACCTAATACGGGTGTGAATATTTGTCTGGTGGTCTTATCTAGATTTTTTGATTGTATATTCATAAAAGAGATAGAGCCATGAAAATGTTTAACTGTACAATTTCAAGATTGAAAGGTGAAAATCATCTAGAAAGCATTTTCAATTATGAACCTCGATATAGTAGCGGTTGAAACCAATTTTTTCACACACTAACGCAAAACTTAAAATCAAGTTAAACAAGTTAGAGCAAATGCGACTGTTATAAAAAGTAGGTAGTAGGTATATTTGAATTCTTAATTTTACAATTTCTTCTTCTTCTTTTGATGATATGGCAATCAGCCGGATCAGCTATTTCTGCCAATGTCAAGTATTTCAAGTCTTCAATTCTTAGTCTTCGAGTCTTCAAGTCTTCGTCGTGATGGAATTAATGATAAAAAATGTGGATGACATGAAATGGGAACCGTCTTTCGCAAAAACAAAAAAAAATCTCCCTTTACAATTTCTAAATTTAAAATTGTTCAAATTGCAGTCAATTTTTACAATACGAGAAAGTATAGCATCTGCTGGCTTTCAAGAAGGTTATGTGTCGATATACGACGTGACCATGCCATTAAAACATTATTACGATCTCATACCGATGTTGAAGAAAAGAATCGGCGCTAAGGCGCTCCAAGTTTATGGTTTTGGGCATATTGGTAAGTAAATTATAAATTGGTAACTGAAACTCAATTAATAAATAAGGGAAAACACATCACTTTTTATTACCATGGTAAGAATAAGTTGGTCAAAATATTGGTCTTACCCAAAATAGTCTATAATCTTTCAAAAAAGAAAAATGTAAACAACTACAAAAAGATTCATCATTCAGATGATCATGGCCAAGAGGGACTGATCCCGATGTTAGGAAATTTCACAAGTACTATATACCAAAGTATATGCCCGTATAATTAGAATATTCCATAATTACTTATAATACGGGGCATAAAATCTAAGTCAGTGAGGAGCATTAGTACAGTAGTTTGGTAGGATACAGAATCGGTTTCAAAGTGCATACCGAAAAATAGTGTGGTCTCTTTTTGGTCTGTAACGTAATTCAAGAGCCTATGTCTTTGTTATTAAGCCTAGGGTCCTAAAACTTTTTGTAGGACTTTAAAGCCTTAATTTTTTTTCTAAAGTGAGTTTTTTAAACTTATCTATCACTATTTCAGGAGATGGTAATCTTCATATAACTATTGTATTACCAGAATACAATGAGGAAGTAATGTCCCTCGTAGAGCCATATATCTTTGAAGAAGTAAGCAAAGTGAATGGTTCTATCAGCGCTGAACATGGTATAGGTATTCGAAAGCCCCAGTTCATCCACTACAGCAAGGATCAGCCGGCGTTGCGACTAATGAGGGACCTTAAGAAATTAATGGATCCCAATGGAATATTGAACCCATATAAAGTTTTACCCGATTTATAATATCTTAAGCTAAGGTTTAGTTTAGATATTAGTATAATGTGTTTATTAAATGTCACTTTGAAAAACGTATTTTTTATAACCTTATGTCTTAATTATGGAATTACTCGTCAGGTATTTAAGTACGTATAGGTAATTATAATGTCGGTCGCAACGGATGACGGGAGTTGACGGGACCAGTTTTGGGTGAGACGGATCAATAATCAAGTAAAAAAATATTTCGGACATATAACACACAACGCCATCTAGTCCCAAGTTAAGCAAAGCTTGTATTATGAGTACTAAACGATTGATATAAATACATATATACTATTATGTATATTATATATGCATTTTATTTATAAATACATACATATTATACATAGAAATCACCCAAACTCCGAAACAAACATTTATAGATCATACAAACATTTGATCCGACCCGGGAATCGAACCCGAGACCTCAAGAACAGCAGTCGCATACGCTACCGCTGCGCCACCTGTCGGCGGTGGCGAAAAAATGCAATTCTCGGGGAGGATTTCTCGCTCCACCGGTTGAAGCGAAGCAAAGTGAACACCGGGTTGATTTGCCTACCACGGGCACCGGCGATTCTTAGCCGAAGTACTTCCTGACTATTTTGTAGGTCAATTTATATACTTATGTATTTTGGTTTTGGTGAGAAATAAACGTTTTTATTATTATAATTATTATTTTTAGTCGTTAAAGTGTCAGACAAACCCCTTCACCCCTCCCCAATGGGCGAAGGACATCCATGACCATCTTGCAAATCGTTACCATAAAAAAACAAAAAATAAGTAATAATAATATACTCAAATTCCGAACGATGTTCAATTGCTATAAATTACAATACTAACCTAACCTGTAATAAACTTAAAACCTGTAATAAATTTAAAAAAGTATAATTTGTAGAAAGTTAGAAATTGTTTAACTTATATGCACATAACTTGTTGCAATAATATATTTTTAAACTAATTTGTTGTAAAAAATTATTCGAAAAGTAAGTTTGAGATGGTCACTTGTACTAAAACGATTATTAGTAAAAGGTACTGTGGCGACTTCCACATACAGCGGCAACAAAAATATATGACAACGCCATCTACCGAAGAAACATCGAACTACGGAGTAACAAAAAAGCTAAGAAAACTACCAATCCTGAATCGCGCAATAGAAATTCTCGCGTCGATTAACATATATACAACTTCCCAACATCAATCGTTGGGCAGTGGCCTGCCAGGCATGATCACCTCGCCTGGTCGTAGGATCCTCCCTTTGTGTTGGAGGAACATGTGGACCGTTCCTCCACAGGTACCATTGGATGGTAGTGACGAATGACCTTTTAATGTTTTCCTAATGAAATTCTGAATGTTTCTGGCATAGATAAGTAATTACCTGGTAAAATAACATTGACCTGTTTCACTTTAATTACTCTCTTTAGTCTCTGAGCTGTGCATTAAAATGTTATAATTTATTTCATTGAAAACAATATATTGAAAGTTCTTTTATCCTTTCTAGAAGTTTTAAATTGTAATTAAAATGATATAGATATAGAAAAAATATTAAACTCAGACTCATTTAGCAACGATACAGTGCTGCAGTTCTAAGTAGAACAAATCCAGTTAGAACTATGAATTTTTACAATAATTTTTAAATAATAGTTGGTCATTGTTAAATTAATCAGATGAATCGACTATACCTAATATATATTTTAATTAATTTGTTAATACTGCAACTAAAAATCACATAACTTTAATAAGAAAACCTTTTCATCAAGTTTACCTGTTAAGATTTTATTGATTTTTAATATTTTACAATTTATCATGAAATTATGCACAGTAGATTTTTGTATAATTCAAAATTACAATGTATGTAACCTTAAGTAGCTTCTACTAGCTAGAGTAGCTACGTAATTAAAAGATACTATTTAATATACAGTGAGTGTCAAATATAGTGTTTATAAATAGCGTGTTATTTAAGCATTACATCGAGTTATCATCGTTCATTCGTTGTCTTGTTGACAACAAACGATACTAAAGGCTCCAGTACACGTTGGTCGAGCGCGCTCGGCGAGTGGGTTCGGCTATTGATTGTTCTAGAATGAACCACAAACACGAGCAACATAAAATAAAACCAAAGTAACTAATTCGCCTACTACCTAAAATAAGTACTACCTATAATAAATACACGTTTAGTTGCGATTTCAAACTTATAAAAACCAGTCTAATTGATTTCGTTGGTGCACAAATAATAGCTATTTGTTATACAAGAGTGAGGGAGAAAGCTCATTAGCGCATTGTTAACAATTTCAGCTAGTTATGTTGGCGTCAAATAAACGTCCTCGCCGCTAGATATTCTCATTTTAAGAATGAATGAATCGCTAGATATTCTTGTTTTCAAATTTTTTTGTTCTCGACGTAAGGATTTAAAAATATGACTTAAAAGAAAATGGCGCAGGGAAAGGTAATTCAAAAAGTTGGTACACTAAGAGGGTTCCGAGTTTGTGTCTTTAACAAATTAAAAAAGGTTGTATGATAAATTCGGCACCATGGTGATAAAAGTAAACAGGTTTAAGGCTGTTTTGAATTCACAATCTTAGTGCACACGATGTCCGAAATTAAATTTATTTTATACTCTAGCGGATCAAAAGGCTTTTGCACTCAGATATCGAAGAGCAAAAATACTCTTTCCGAATTGGGAGGATGAAAATAAAATTTAAAAGCGCTGTACAAATAAATTGCAGCGGCCGCGATCGCCTTGACAACGTTGAGAATGAAACAAACCGACGTGTGAACAGTACCATGAAAACTGCCGAGCGCACTCGGCCAACGTGTACTGGAGCCATAAGGTCGAACTTACAGATAACTAAAGTGGTATAATATATCAGTATTTACTTTGTTTAAAGGACGGCACTGCAGACCTCTATCTTCTCTCAGTAAAATAATACTGATGTTATACTTAAAAAAACCTTTAACGTCACTTGTGAAACTACATTGTAAAAACAATGTTTTGGTACAAATCAGACATGCTTCACAAGCTCTTCCTCAATTGTCATCGGTGAGTTTTCATATTTTTAAATGCCAAATCTACGGAAAGGATCATTATTCAAAATACCAGTTTAATCCCTTTTGTATTTTTAATCCCGTCATGATATTACTACTGTGATAGCGCATAACTTAAAATTCTAACCTTGTTTTTATCTGGAGCTAAAATACGATACACCTGCTAATACGGTCTTGATGTTGTCTATGTTGTTTACAGTTTTGAAACACCGTCAAGGTACGATTACGAATAGTTAGTAAAAATAACCTCAATTTGTCAAGTTAAAAACTGTTTTGCTATGTACATTTATTTGATGTAATAACGCAGGCCAAACGTATTCATTAAGTTTTTTCTTTATTGCCCCTATAAAATAATTATATTGTTTATTATTACATGTAGCCACATTTGAATATACTTTAGAACTCTAGATAGTGTTCTGAATGGCTTTGAATATTTGATTTGTTGTAAATCTCTCTGTAAAAGTGTTACTTGAACCAAGGTCATTAGATAATAACTTTGAGCAGTTTGAGGAATAGTAGAAAATAATATTTAGACGAACCTAACTGCGAGACGAAACTTGATTTATGTTGTCCTATCATCAGCGTCAACTTCGGAATTATGTATTATAGTCTACTTTTACTTATTACTTTTACTTATAGGTTACTTTGTTATGTCTCGTTGTTTACTTCCATAGTTAGAAAGTTAAGAATTCAATACTTTGATAAATAGTAATAATCGAATCGGTCTGGTTACAGCATCACCTATGTACCTACCTCGTCCGATAATAATACGAGTGAAATAAACCAGAGTGAGTTTATTTTACTCGGAGGCGTAGTTGTAGCGTATGCAACTGCTGGTCTCGGGTTCGATTCCCGGGTCGGATCAAATCTTTATATGATCTGCAAATATTTGTATCGGAGGTTGGGTGTTTTCTATGTATAATATTTATGTAATTACAAAAAAAGTGTGAATGTATTTATATCAGTTGTCTAGTACCTACCTATAACACAAGCTCTGCTTAGTTTGGAACTAGGTGGCGTTGTGTGTTAGATATCTGAAATATTTTTTTCATTTCGCTTGTATTTAAATAGAAAACCTACCTACTTATTTTTTAATATTTTGTGTTTAAAGCCGTTTACGATAATGATGTTAGTGTAGTCACAAACAAGTTCGGAAAAATAAAAAGCCTGAAGAGCTAAATTTAAATGTATCCATCCATAAGAGTTTTCTTATTAAAAGCAATGGTGAATGCATTTGAGCCATAGTTAATAAGCAAATCAATATTTAATGATTCTCAGATTTTTTATAGTTGGGTTTATTATCAACAGACAAAAGTACACATATTAAACATATACATAGCTCATGGAAAGCGCTAGGTGACGATGACGCGAGTTCTATGATTTTTATTCACCCTAAAAGTACTCAACGTACCTAAAAAAGTTTTCACTTCAAAAAGATTATTACAATATATCTTTTTAATTTAATTTAATTATTTGGATGGATCAGTCCCCCTATCCAAGTTGACTTTCTAAAAATTAATATTACGATTAAAAACTATGGAAATAAGGCCTCTAAACTTTGAGTTACGAAGTCAAAACAAAATATTAGCTAATGTGCAAAAGAATAGAGGCGCCAACGGCTGTAGAAAGAGAATTGACACGAAACACTTGCAACTTGGTTAAGTTAATTGTGCACTACTTACGATAAAAAAATCTTTATAGGTAAGTACTTAGGTACGTAAATAAATGCGTCTAAATCTCTGAATATCTTTCCTACAGTTTTTTCTGGTGAACTTTTGACTTTTACAATAGTGTTTTCAAGCCACTGAGAGGTAAAATATCCAAGGAATATATGATTTGGTGATAATGAAATGATTTGACCTACACCGGCTTCATAGAAAGAGAGCTAGTAGATTTCCACACACTCCATGAAATGCTCTTTAAGATAACTGAAAAATATTTTTCTACGATTGGACTAAATAGTGAAATGCTAAGCACACAGAACAGAAATATAAACTCTTTGTTATGCTCATTCGTTAATTATAACCTCGCGAGATACCAGTACAATTTATACAAATGTTGAACTTGACTTCATAAAGATAACCTATAACACAACTCGTGAATGATAGAATGACATAAATAGAGCGACTATAATTTATTAATGTACATTTTTTTTGTAGGAAAAATACAATGTAAAAAGAAAGAACTTCGGTAGCATTCAATCTTCAGACATTGGATTCTTTAAATCAATACTCGATGAAAAGAGGGTGTTAACTGACGAAAATGATTTATTACCATATAACATAGATTGGATAAAAAATTGCAGAGGTACGTACTATGTATTAACGAAGTAGTTAAGGAATACACATGGCTCGTTCTTATATGGTCACAAAAACGAGTACTAGAGCAGTACTCAGTTTACTATACACTCATCGTATAGAGTAGCGATCAATTAATTTTAGTAAGTTTTAGTTATAACTGTGTTATTATTAGTTGTTGATGTATGCGGAGCGATGGATTGGTTTTGGGTTCCGGTTTCCATATTGAGACTTGAAAGCGGTGCTTTAGATCTCGACGTAAAGTTGACGGACGGGCATTCTTTTGGCGCAATTTCGTATCAAGTGTGATGCAAGTCCGTTGTGTGGCCACCTTCCGTTGTATGCTTTACGTGTAGGTACGTTATCTCATACATAAACGAAGCTGATTGAAAGAAAGCGTCAGTAGTGTGGTTGGGCTTTTCTTTTTTTTTTTTATATATTGAAGCTGCCAAAATGACTCTGCCCTGCCTGATGGAAAGCATGAGCAGAATCCAAGAGTGGTGGTCACCATCCTCAATGCGAAAAAGAACAATGCAGCATGGTGACCCACACTATGGCGGCCTGGGGGGAAGGGGGATGGTGAGGGTGGGCCTCCGGTATCCTCACTCACTCGATGAAACACAGCGTAAGCGCTGTTTCACACCGGTTTTCTGTGAGGCCGTGGTATCACTCCGGTCGAGCCGGCCCATTCATGCCGAAGCGTGGCTCTCCCACGGTAGAGATAGGGCTGCAGCCAATGTAAACGACCACCAGCTCATCTTCAACGTCGTTCCATGCCGAACTGAAGAAGACCGTTGTATTCTAAACGCTGCCGTTACTTTCTCAGAATTTTTCATTTTATAAACTCCTTGTTTCTAAAGTTATATGTACAATAAAAGTCTTAACATTTTCAGGGCAATCAAAGCTGGTATTGCGACCAAAAAATACAGAAGAAGTATCAAAAATATTAAAATATTGCAATGACAGACGACTTGCGGTATGCCCTCAAGGAGGAAATACAGGACTCGTCGGTGGTTCTGTGCCCGTGTTCGACGAAATTGTTTTGAGCTTTGCGTTGATGAATAAAATCATCAGCTTAGATAGTGTCTCAGGTTGGTTTTTCATACCTATTGAAAAAGCATAGACATACCTTTCGTATTGCGCTTAGAGCCCTTTTATACGTTATTTTATTTAAATAATATGCCTATCAATAAAGATAATTCATCATCTTACACTACAATCCATAGCTTAATACTGTACAACTAATACTAAGAAAGGAGCAAATAAATGTTTAACCTAATACACTATCAGATAGTAGGTGGACTGCAGGCATAGCGTAGTGGTTTAAGCAATCACATTTGCCACGTTTTACTACGCCGAGTGTTGTGGGTTCAAACCCTACATAGGACAACACTTTGTGTGATTAACGAATTTGTGTTCTAAATCTGGGTGTTCTTTGCGTCAGTTTCTTGTTTGTTTGTAGTCTCCCACGACACATGAATATTCCTAGTCCAGAAGTTGTCTTTAGAATGACTGATGGGTTTCACACTTGCCTACAGGTTCTGTGGTATGCGAAGCTGGATGTATTTTAGAGACTTTGGACAATTATGTACGTGAGCGAGGACTCATAATGCCATTAGACTTGGGTGCTAAAGGAACCTGTCACATCGGTGGCAATGTCAGCACTAATGCAGGTGGACTTCGACTGTTACGTTACGGCAACTTGCACGGGTCCATACTTGGAATTGAGGCGGTTAGTTTACTTTTATGTCTATGCTTGAAAATTCCTTGTTACACATTCTAGAGAAACGCTGCACGGAAGCATATCTTCATATAAACACAGTTAATGTTTTAATAGCGAATAATTGCAAAAAGCGAAAATCTTTAAGCAAACAATATGAACTGTAAAGGTAAACACGACTCTAACTATTTTGAACAAAGTTAGAAAAGATTCAAATTCGACGAACAGCTGTCCTCTTGTTGAGGACATTAGATAAGTTGTCATATTGAACTACCTACGTATAGGTTTTGTATAATACTAAACCGTATTATCAAATGGCTGAACGTAAAATAAAATAGAAAACATATGCTAAAAAATGTGAAGAAAACACGAGGCCTAAGTTTTAATTTAGACTGCAAAACTTCAAAAATTTCTGTATTATCAGGTCAAAGCTGACGGTACTATCATAGATTGTCTAAAATCTTTAAGAAAGGACAACACTGGGTATCACTTGAAGCATCTGTTTATTGGATCTGAAGGCACATTGGGCTTAGTCACTAAAGTCGCTATCCATTGTCCCGTTTTACCGAATGCTGTAAATTTGGGATTTTTCGGTAAGAAAATTAATTAGTTTTTGTGTTTAGTCTATAGTAAATCTATTTCGATTTTATTATTTACTAGCTATTCGCCCTGGGACATAGGACGCATCAATTTAATCATTTTTATAAATTAATTTAGTAAAATATTTGATTACATACCAATATTTTTAAGATTTTCGGTTTATCTTTAGCATTTGGTTTATAATTTGAATCACAAATCTGTACCAGATCGAGTGGGCTAGCCGTGTTCGTTACAGTGTATAGAAGAAACTGAATGACAGTTTTAATATTTTTAAACATAGGAGAAAGCTTTACTGATCAGAATACTCTCAAAGATCAAATTTGTTTTATGTTGTTATGCTGTGTTGCGTCTTCATTTTCAATAGATATGTAGCTTCTATACCCTACAGTACCGGCTCCTATGAAAACGGCATAAATAATAAGCAAGGAAGTTTTACGTACGGGGGAGCCCAGGAAGTATCGTATCCAATTACTGATCGAAACGACCAAAGACAAAAGCTAACAGAAACAGAAAGATCTGTGACTCTATATCATAACTTTTTAGGATCAAGTATTTAAATGTATTCCGTTACTAAACATATATCGTCCAAGTCTTCCTAATCCATTATTGTTATTATTCATAGGTGTAAAGAACTTTGAAAATATATTGAAGTTATACAAAAGCGCCAAATCAAGTCTCGGCGAAATTTTATCTGCCTTCGAGATGGCTGACTTTGATGCGATTAATACCACTGTGGAAAATCTAAACTTGCCGTAAGTTATCTGCCTACATTGCCTTCCACTAGGGTTATTGTTTTTTAAAGATTTTATGATGTACAAAAAAAATATGGAATGTAAAATGAATTATAAAAAATTCAAAACATTACAGAAATCCAATCGCAGATTATCCGTTTTATGTGTTGGTAGAGACTCACGGTAGTAACGAAGGCCACGACAACGAGAAACTGATGAAATTTCTTTCCAAAGAAATGGAAACAGGTCTTATATTGGATGGAACCGTGACATCTGAGCCGGCTAAAATGCAGGTAGGCACTCATTTTATGCTTTAGCTTGATACATGTGAATTAATTTTATATTCAGCGTTAAAAAATGGGTTTCCCTCTGACCCCCAGAGTGGAGGAAAAAAGTCTGGCAACCCACTTGTTATTACTTGTATTATTTTAATAATAAATTATTTATTTTCATTATAATTACAGACGATTTGGAACCTTCGAGAAAGTATAGCTGGTGCCAGCTTGACAGCTGGTTACGTATTTAAATACGACGTATCTATTCCACAAAAGCATTATTACGATCTCGTGCCGATATTGAAAAGGAGAATGGGTGATAAAGCGATCTCTGTTTATGGTTATGGACATGTTGGTTAGTATAGTACACACGCTAAAATGGTTCATAGCATAGTCTCAGAGAACGTACACAGAGGAGAGTGCCCAAAACAACTATGCACTGTGACTCAAACACGTGTTTGTGTCACGGTGCACGAAGAATTGAGTTGTGTGCGTGTGGGCGTGGGCGTGGTTTAAATATTTTAACTGTCAGCGTACAGCTATTTATTCGTACTGTGCCGTAAATTTATTTATTTCATATATCTATGAGAATATCCATGTTCTTGTTTTCAAAAATAAGTAAGTAATAAACTATTTAGTACCAGTAAAATAATACATATTTAAACATGTATGATATAGAATACCGGATTATAATCTGTATACAGATTGCCGGTAACATATGCCGGTACCTGAGATACTTAAGTTATTGCAATGTCAGTAGATTTATCCTGTCAATTTAGCTTTAATTTACACATCTCCTAATATAGAGCGGATTAAAACCGCTTTTAATCATATAAAAAGGTAGTAAAAAACGTTAATGTGTCTAAAATTTCCTTTCATACTTAAAAGACTCAAAACGCGCACAAGATTTCATTTCTGATGGTTATACGGCTGAGTAGTTAAGACGTGAGAGTGTAGCAAATAAACTTACTTTCGCATTTATAGGTCGGATAGTTCTTTAAACTATTACCAAAATTGGCCAGCCTGTTGGATCAGCGGATAGTGATCCTAATAATTAAGACCAACCAAGGTAGATCCGATTTCAACCCCATGGCAAATATTGAGTCACGAATATAATATTTTTTTTCTGTGTCCGAATGTAATTTATCTAATTAATGTATGTATTTGGAAATTATATGAGTATGTTTATCATCAAGCTAATTACCATAGTACCGTTCCTGTTTATTTTGGCAGACAGTTAACGAGTTTACGTATTTAGACAGAAAATAAATATTACTAGATTTTTTCCAGGATTTTCAAATAAGCACATGATATTTCTTTATTACCCGGTAAAAGGAGGTACTTTTATTATATAGTTATTTAACATTAAATAATATTTCAGGGGACGGTAACATTCATATTAACGTGGTCGTACCAGAATACAACAGCGAGGTAGCATCCCTTATGGAGCCATACATCTTCGAGGAAGTGAGCAAAGTGAATGGTTCGATTAGTGCCGAACACGGTATTGGCTTTCGAAAACCCAAGTACATAACCTACAGTAAGGATGAGTCGGCAGTACATCTTATGAGGGACCTCAAGAAATTAATGGATCCGAATGGAATATTAAATCCATATAAAGTTTTACCTGATGAACCATAAAAAATTGTAAAACGTCACAATATATTTATTATTTTATAAGTTATTTATGCGATGCAGACAAGTCAGGGTATCTATAATAGTAAGCGATATGAATCAAATAACCTTTATTATAAGTGTGGGACAAATTTTCATTTATATACATGCAGACATAAGCTGTGACGTCGTAACTATTATATATATATATACTCTTTTTTTTTTTTGGATATGGCAATCTGTGCCGATGTCGACAATTCTGCTAATATATATACTCTTGTCACGTTGCCGCTCTTGACGAACTTCGAAACTATCTAACAGATTTTCACGTTTTTTTTAATGTGTGTTGTGTCACGCTTAGACCAATAGGAGCCAAGCATGATTGAAAAGAGACGAAGTGATGTGGGTCAGCTAGTGTATGTATATTAATATATAAATGTTTATTATGTATATCTTGTTGGTACCTAATTAAAATAAAAGATTGAATATTTTTTTTCGATAGTTTTATTCAAGTAAGTACTTATACCTGAATGAGAACACCAAATGACAACTTTTAATATTCGAATTCCAAAATATTATTTTATAACATAGACGAAACACTTGTAAACAAGTACAGTGTTTCACATGTAAACAAGTACATAAATAGGCTAATAGGTAATCGTTATACAAGAGAACAAATACAAAATAAATGACACAATTCTACGATATTTGTGTGCGTCACAGCTACGTCTTACACTCGCGTCATGTTATTTTGATTTCCTAGTGCGAACGCGTTGATACCAGTTGTTGATTTTTTTGAGGAAATGGGAAAGAAATTAGAAGCGTTGAATAAATTTTCTTTCTAGAAAAATGAAATGTGATAGAACCTAATACTAGGTCTGCTGAATAAAATGTTACGTAATAAAATAAATACTATGTATGCAGAGGCTGATAATTAAAAAAATGTCGTACTTGAAATTAATTTTGGTGTGGTATTGTGAAAGCCAGTAATTAAAATTTTTAAACCTGTAAAATATTTTATATTGGATAAATTTAAGCCGTCTAATTGTATTTTTAAAAATGTTTATAAAGCCGATATTTTAAAAGAAGGAAGTAACATTTTACAAAAATGGAGCGGCGGCCGAATTGGATTAAAAAAAATACAAAATTTACACCTACTCTCTGAACTCCTTGAAAAGTTTATAAATTGAACCATAAAGGGTGATGCGGCCATGCCGCCCCAAACTAAGGGTCCAGCGGTTTCGGAGATTAGTCTGTATTTTGTTGTTGTTGTATCGTATAGATTGTACTTTCAAATGCATTTAGTGAAAAGCTGTTAATTTGAAATAATAAATAGACACTCCAATTTTATTTATTTGTATAGATACGCTATCAGAAGGTGCGTGAACCCTCGCGATAGCATAATACAAAACATATTGGGTTTACATAATTTGTAAATAAGTTTAACAACGTTATTTAAATGACTTTTATTAAAATATCCATTTATTCTTATAACACTCATAATATCACTGCAACAAAAATACAATGGAATATTATAAACATTTCCCTAATTGCTTCAAATAAATAAATGTTGTATTCTATAAATATATTCGAAAAGGATTTATTATTATTATTACTATAATAACAGCACAAATGGCATAGTTTAGCAGATTAGCTTTATTATTGCTATGTGATTCGTTTGTAGCGCTATAGAACACTAAAGTCTATCGATCAGCAATTAGGTCATTAGCTAAAATCCATTTCACACGCAACTGTCGTGCCGTCTCACTCATGAGATAGCCAAATATAACCAATTATTCACGTAAACAACACACAAGATTGTAACAAATTTGGCAAAACATATTGTTCGACTTCAAATCGACGAAACCTTTACATAATATTGCTCTCTAGAAATGCAACTGCAAGTCTATTTGGAACAACCATTTGCCTTGCAAACTGGTTCTCTTTAGTATTATGCTTTAAATAAATCAGATTTTAGTCAGAATCATGTTACATATATGATAAACCATAGCGCATGCGAGCGGCTTCGAGCGGCGTCGTGAATTAATGCAGTAAATAAACTTAATAGATTTGTGCCAAAGCAATAAGGTAAAAATTTATGATATTGCAAGTTCATTTAATTTATTCCATTTTCACCAAAGTGAATCACTGGCAAAATAATATAAAATAGTAAAATAAGACTCAATGTCGTTTAACTAAATAAAAAGTTTGCAGCCTTCTAACTTATGCAATAAAAATTATGTAACATATTTCTCCAGTGGACATTGTTACCAATGGAATGGAAGCAAGTCTTGTTCTTTGCATTATAGAAGGATTTTTTTTATGGTTTATTTCAACATTTTCTGCTTTTCTGTGTAGAAATGTGAAGAAACCCCAAAATTAATACAATTTTTTCTCTATGTCACAAAATAGAAAAATGAATGAAGAAATTATGAGATCACTAAACATTTATATACCGACAAAATGTAAACAAGAAACATGACTCTAAATTATGGCCAACCAGTGGTGGGAGCTGACAGTAAAAATACAGCTAATTTTATTCAAGAAAACAATAGTATTTTTTAAATAAAAATAAAGAACTTATCAATACTTGTTTACATTTAGTCCATTTATGCATGTGTAAGCTAAGTGTTTACGTATAAAACTAAATTATAAAACTGGGTAATTTAAAACTCGAATGAATGCATACCGAATTACTTGTATATATGTAAACAATTAAACCCTTCGGAAAAACAGACCAAAACGTTTTTACATACTGAAAGTATCCCTACTCCGGTCATACATAAAAGCTGATTCTAAAATTAAAAGCTTAATCCGTACATATTCTTAAATCACTACAATGGAGCACCTAAATGGAAAGATGGTGTTGTCTCAAAAGGTAGAATCTGTTAGTAAATTGTCATCGTTAACAGTCAAACGTACGGGTCGACGGCTACATCGACGCTACTTTACTAATGAATCATCAATAGTCACAGCAACCCGATGTAAATGACACGCGACACTTGTTAGACCTAACTCAAGCTTAATCTTCGTAGGATGGCTATGAGGTTGATCGCTCCCAATAAATCTTTTTATAGTTTTATAATATTTTATATTTTTTTTTTTATAGTTTTTCACCATTGTCCTAGCATATTAGACGCAGTTTGGTCTGTGCCCCGCAAGGGAAGGGGCGCTAATGGAGGCCCGGTTATCGCTTAATTTGATTGGACATCTTGAGAAACTCGAGGAAGCCTGCTTGCATCTCGGCGTCCATACCTGTGTCCCAAGCGTCGTTTTCCAGCTCTTCCCTATAAAAAATAAAAACCGTATAACATGACTGAGAACAACCTACAACAGACAGTAGTTTTTATGTTGGCACTGTAATTTTTACACCAATAAATACTATTTGCCTTCATTGTTTGGTATTTCAATGTGGTATAGGCCTTTGTACTTACATATTCGTGATATGAATATATAAGAAAGAATTTTACATGTGCTTAAGATTAGTAAACACTTGGTTTCATTGATTTTGTACTTCATTGTGTTTTCTTAACATTCAGATCTATAATTTCTTCTAACTGACGATTTTAAACACATATAAGGGCACGTTAATTAAGATGATCTGAAGCAATCTAACTGAAAAGGCATATTTCTTCCTCAAATCTCGGTAAACTCTCGGGAATGATTCTTTATTAAATCCTTAGCTAACTTTAATTTTAAAAGTTTATGTATTTTTCTACATCACTTTATAGTCATGTAGTGATTGTATGTCATTAAAGTAAGACTCACAGTATGTCCTCGTCCAAGGCGACGTTCTTGCCGGGCGGCAGGTTGCTCTGCAGGAAGGCGCGTTCCTCGGCCGTGAGCGTGTTTCCGTCCGCCAGGTATCCGCCGTCGCTGGTCCCGCCCTCTGCTTCGCCGTTCACTGCCACGGTCAAGGATTTAAGTGAACATAGTTAACGATTAATAGCAGTTAAGCTCTGCTACTAATGACATGATCAATACAGACTGCGTACTTTGACTGGCTCGCGTGTCGGTGACGGTTATAAGAACCGACTAATGTGGCAGGAAAACATCATTGCAAAGAGAAGGAAACCTTAAAACAAACCCTATGTCTATACCAATCCGTTTGGCCAGTGTGGTATGGTACCTTAAAAACTCCTTTCTAAGAAGAGAGCTATGTCAACCAGTTAACTGTTACTCGTGATGTCGTGATGATGTGATGATGCCATATAGTAAACAGAAAAAAGTGTAATAGTCACCGTAAAGAATGCGTCGGCGCATGTCGGGTGGCGGTTGGACGGGCGGCTCGGGCTCGGCCAGGCCCCAGCGCGCAGCTCGAAGAGCCACGACGGTCCTAACGCAGGCTAGTCCGCCTCGACGCTTCAGTCGCTCGAAGGCCGCGTGCATGCCGGAAGGACAGTCTGCGTCGAGGGCGATTCCCGATAGCTGTTCCCAAAAGAAAAACATGGCCGTTATGTACCAGAGAAACTTGATAATCACGATCCTAACTTCTACAAAAAGGATTTCCTATCAATAACAGAATTTAAAATGAAAGTGATTTATTAGTCACACCATACTAAAATATAACAACAAAGGTGAAACACAATCTTCAAAAAAATTTTGGGACATTTTTATCGCCTACCCCATGGAGTGAGATATTGTAAGATATAACTATTTTAAAATGTTGAGAAGTGAAGACTGCTTTATTGGTTGAGTAGATCACTCATTTGTGTAATAGTGTTATTAGACTTTGGTACTGATTTTGTCCCTGATTTGTCTTGGTCAAGACACGTTTGTAGCAAAATCCATATCATAGTCAAACTATACAGATACTCTCCTTACTTAAGTTTCAAAACATCAATTCTTTCCCTCTATCAACAAAGGTAACATACTTAGTACTAGAGTTTTTTTTAATTATGAAGGAATGTAGTTTACTTTTAGCAAAATTTTATTTCAACATACATATTAATACATAACATATGCTGATTTTAATAAACATAAAGTATATTTCCTTTAACACACATAATAGAGAATAGTATATAATAATCAATACATGGTTCACTTGTATTAACGTCAGCATGATCAATCACACACGTAGGATCAATCTCATATCAAGGAACCATTCAAGTATACAGTAATTTCAACTGAACTAATTCTAAAACTCATCTCAAACTCCTATTTTGACTGTTTTTCCATACAAGGTGTAGGTATATCACTATCAACATTGAGACCCTCTGTAAAAACTTGTTAAGGATAATTTATTAATTTGGTTTGTCCTGTATACCCAAAATGTACCTTCTTTAATGCTAATATTAATTGCAAAATTTACTAGACTTGGTCCAAGAGAAGCAATAAAGGACACAGTTTCTGGCAGAGTTGTGCAAGCCACAAATACGATTCAACTAGACTGTAACTAATAAGGAAACAATTGTGATAATTACATTTTATATATAGTAACATATTTTTATCACACTTTTGAACAACTTGTATTAGGCACTTCTAATGTACAATAATTAAAAAAAAAAGAAATACCTTTAAGAGTTGACATACAGCCTTGATATTCACTTCTTTGTCGGTGTCAAGCAAGTGCAGTAACACTTTGCACAAACTTTCCCCCAAGGATTTCAATCTTCCTCCCTAAAAAAAGTTTTTAATAAATTTTCATACATTTTTTAATAATCAGAGAATGTATAAATCTTTTGTCTTAATCTTCTTTGTTTTATACTAGTAATTTTTTTATAGCTTTGTTACTATACAAGTGTTTTTGTATATTACTTCAATCATCAATATTTAATTCAATCAAAAGAACACATGTCACATTTATCAGCTGTTTTAACAGCCTAAATGTCAACAAATTTGATATAAAAATATTGGAAAATACAAACAACATTGATTAGTTATCAAATAATCATAATTTAAATCAGTAAGTACTGCAACCAAACAAACATAAATATAACTTTCGTTATGTGTGATGCTTCTCGAGTGATACAAAAAGTGAAAGAAAGATTTGCATATGTTACATAATATTTAGTTATGTACAATAATATTTAGTCTAAATTATTAGTAATTAGTTACCTGGCTATCTTCCAGCTGGGTGTAAATCTCAGCAAGAAACATGGCAAAACCGCGCATGTTTTCTTCCGAGGTCTCCAGACCACTAATAATCTTGTTCTCTTCAGTGGAGCACCGCTCCAACAAACATGCACGGAAAGTTGACTCCTCTGGTGGCGACAGAGAATCGTACATCGAACAAAGTCGTGCACCATTGTAACGGAAGTTAGGCTCGCCTATTGACTGCAATTACAATATTTGATAGACATTTAAGGAAACAAAATAAAACTGAGTAACTAAGAGTTGAACATAAGATCAATGAAAATGGTTTTTATGAAAATACACATGTACGTACCATAGTTAAAGTTCTAAAAATAATTAGAACTTCAACTTAGTAATGTTGTGTTCCTATTAAATTCAAATTAAAAATATAAGTGTGTATACAAAATAGGTAGATTCTAGATTTTAACATATATTATTTTTTTAATTAAGGGATTTTATTGTTGGTTATAATTATTAACGTTATTATCAACAGCCTTTAATAGTTCATAGGTTTTGGCCTATAATAGTACACTACCATGCCAAACAGGTTGGTATACGATTTGTTTCTAGTTTTCTTTCTTTTTGCTATCAAGTTGTACTGCATAGTTTGACCTTCCTTCTTTTCAATGAATAAGCATGTTGACACTCAACATTCTTGATCCTTCACCACACATATTTACAGTAGAGGTTATTTACTCTGAATCAAGTTACTTGTTCTTACTACTGTCATAATTAAATTTAGACCAATCAAATAAATAATGGTGTACAATAATAAGAAATTTGAATTTAAATGTCATGAAAATTAATATTTTCCTTACTATTTCTCCTACTCTCTCTATGGTAGATTTAACCAAATAGATATATGTGCTATATCAATCAAGATAGGGTACCTGATTTACAATAGCTTCAACTAGAGGCCTAGTGTAGTTGACATCATGCAGGGTGGAAGCAAAGGCATCAACCAGGGGGCCACACAATGTGTCAAATTTACCAGGATCAAATGTAATCTCACACATCACTGCTATCAAGTTTGCTATGTTTTCCTGTCGAATTTAATGTTCATTAGTTTACACTTACTGCCAAAACATAATGGAAAATCACAGTTATTACAAATTAAATACTAACCCTCAAATCTGTGTTTTCAACTTCTTCTAGTGAATAAGACATCTCCTCCAGGCTATAAGGGTCTTGATCTTGAGCTTGACGAAGTCGGTCTTGCACAGAAAATCGGGGTGGCCGATATGGCGCAGGTTCCTGGGCGTACGTGTGCACGGCATGTGGGGTGTAGTTAGGTGGATACCATTCCTTGGCATCAGCGGACAATGTAGATTTGGGAGGTTCAGCTGTAACTACACGTCATTTAAGTATACTTATGTAGATACATATATACAAAAAAAACTTATGAAAACTCGTTGACCTAAAAAAATTATTGCATCGTGCTCGATTCTCAATACGGCTGGATAAGTTTGTCAAACAAAACCGACGTCATTAAAAATGAAAATCCTTACTTTCACCTGAAGTATTATAATTACGATGAACGCAGTATAGCTGCCGACTTAGTACGACGTCATAACTCCGAGTTCGGTGTTAGAAAGTGTGAAATAAATTAAACTGATATTCCAATAGAGTTTACCTTTTGAGTCTTCAGTAACAATCCTAGGCCGCCGGAGTTCCCTTGGTTGATTTTCAGATTGCTGCCATCCGCGGCCTCTACCTCTGGGCCCACTAATCTCACCGTTATTCATTTCAGCACGTACTTTACCGAGACAATGAATGATGAATAGGTCGGCAAGCGTATATAAATCATCAACAACATTAATATTACTATTCTCGCACTCTACAGATTCGCTCGAAAAGTTCGACACGTAAACATAGAAAATTAAGTTCTACTTCGCTGCAAATTGTACAGGGCACAACCACCATATTATTTTGTACGAATGAGACAGAAATGTTTTTTTTTGTCTTGTTTTTTTTTTATACTTCTACGGAGCAAAGTATTTTAGCACTATGACACATAGGTAGTTACTTTTTTTTCAAGTTCACTTGAGTTGCTCGATTAGAGCAAAATGCAAATGGAATATCATACATTAACTTATTGCTATTTACTGGTAGCATGTCTAAAGATTTGATAATTATGACATTCGGTATTTATTGTAATTAGCGTAAACACAAATGAAATTATTGTATGCTCATTGGGTAGGACATGACTGATCGCTATGTATACGAAATATGTATAATTATAAATACCTATCTATGATCCACAATGAAAATATACTGAATGGAATAGAAATCCTATTCAATAGAATAACATTTAAAGTTAATCAGACAATAAGTGGGTAGTACATCATACCACTATTTAATTTAACAATAATAAGTTCTATTAGTTAGTACGATCCACCTTATCTTCAAACTACAATTTTCTTTTTTTGAAGATCATGTGTTCCGCTTTGTGTAATTTAATAATGATAAATTTAAATTATCACAAATACATCAAAATTTAATCTTCAATTCAGCTTATTTATTCGGAAGAGTATACACTCTTCCATGAGCTTACCGAGGGGGGGGGGGCTGGTAGGTTCAACTGCCCCCCCTGGGTTTGGCTACATCCCTATTAACTGTCTTCTTTTATGGTTAAAGTTAGGAAAAGTATTTTACTTTTTGCCATTTGGCGTACAATATCCAACTTGTAAAAATCGTGCGTCGCGCCTTTTCCACCAGCATGCTAGCAGCGCTGCAAGCAAAATTGCCGCGCTTGAAACTTCAATCGGTGGCCACCTCGGGCCGCTCACTCCACGCTTCCACTACAACATTACTGAATCTAGTCGAGCCACTGAGTGCCGTAAAGATCACAGTTCATCAGAGTACTACCAACTTAGGGGTAAAATTCGGGAGGTAATACTTGTAAGGGTATTTTCAGGGTGTTTTGAATAAAATATTTAGTTTAAAAATGCCCAAATATCTATTAACCTTGGGAGAACCAAAATTAGTCTATCATATTTAGGAATTGATTTAGCGATTTAGCAACACTACTCTGTGAAAAGTGGTTGCATAACGCCTTTACTTCTAGAACATTTGTTAAGTACTATGTTGGTTTCTATACAAAATAAACTTCAGTGTTAACTAATTTTTATGTATTATGACACACTTTGAAATAATTAATTAGAGTATTTGGTGCCGACATATAGAGTGAAGTCCAGTTTCATGGCTATTTGAAGGGGTAAGGCTAGACTGGCCCCGAAGAAGTTCGGCGTTCTCAACAGATCGAGACGGTATTGCACTCTGGCCCACCGCCTTCTGATTTGTAAGGCTTAAGTTCGGCCTCATATGCAATACTATATTGCAACAATATATAGAGGGCACTGACTTCTGTAACACAGGTTTTAACCTAGCTCAGAAGTCAGGGACTTCATAGGAATCCTGTAAAAAAAAAAAAAAAAAAAGTTAGTGAATAAAAATTTATTATTATTATTATTATTATACTGGTCTTATTACTGCCCAGAATCAGATTCTCCCCCTAAACCGAGTCCAACGGAGCGCAAGCCTAATCGTTGACCGCCAAGATGTTTCAAATCGGCTAGACTGCGATGCGCGAAGCGACGTGCCCTCGCTACGCATTCTATTGCTTTTATTAAGTGAAGTGCTCCGAGGAATCGTTTGAACTGATCCCTGCCGCCTCTGTTCGCTATCGTTCTAAGCAACAGAAGTTTCATCCCCATCATTTAGATGGTTGGCAGTCCACAACTGTGCGCTTTTCTAGAAACTTTCTGCCTCGCATAACAAAACTGTGGAATTAACTGTCGCCTGCAGTATTCCCGGACCTCTAATGTTGCGGTTGTTCATGGGCGGCGGTTACCATTTAGCCATCCGTTTGCTCGTTTGCCACTTATCCCAAAAAATATTGGAATAACGGAATTAATACAAGTAGCAGAATCATTTTACCCGAAGGTAAAGACATCTCTACAAATTGTACTGGCCTGCCTTATTCCACTGCTACAATTAAATAAAAAACGTGGTTAAGATGACATATGATCACAGATAGATAAAATGGGCTCTGTACGCTCAGTTTAAGTACATAAAAATTTGTTAACGCTATGGGCCACTCTTTCACGGAAGATATTTGCTTTGTAACCGTTTTTCTCAAAACCCTCTGAAGTTTATTTTTAGAATATCTTTTCTGTATCTAAAGAATTTATATAAAAAGTATCTATACTTCTAAATAAAGTTAGAGTGTCTGTTTCTAATATTAAAATAACCGCATTTTTTTCTATTTTTGTTTGTTTGTTTCGGCTAATCTCTGAAATGGCCATACCGATTTTGACGGAAATTTCACCGGCAGATAGCTATTGATGTAAGAAGTAACTTAGTACTAAAGTACATTATTAGCCCTTCTTTTTTAGACTAGCTTCGCCCCGCGGCGTTACTCGCGGCTACAACATTAATAGCGAGGAACACCGCGGGGCGAAGCTAGTCTAGGCTGTCATAAAACAAAACAGATACATATCCTTACAAATCTACACATACTTGAAAGTTTGGGAGACTATGTATCTGGCTTAGCAAACTAAATTAAGTTTTCTGTCGTGTTAATCAAGAGAGAATATTTATGTAATCGACGTTCGATTTGAATTTTGACTTTTATCATGCAATTTATACCAGCCATCGCACACACTAACCTCCTCTTCTCCCCCTGTATTGTTTATTTCCTTACTCTCCTTAATCTAATGTGGTGAAATAATAATTTAACTCTTTTTCACACTTAACGACAAGTACAGGAGTGCCACTAAATAGTTTAAAGGCATTGGGAAATTGTTTTACCGTAATAAACTCACAATAGACCTTCTAAGCGCCGAGTTTGAATTTATTTTACATCGACTCGATCAGCACATCGGTACGGTGATCGCGTCCTGCGTTGTTATTGGCTGGCACGTAAATCTCCCCCAATCAAAACTTCACAACATCAAACGTGTTTACTGTCGATAGAAAGTTTGAAAGACGGCCCAAATCTGGTTTAGGAAAAAGGCTAGAAATACCTGTCTTGCCTCTGCAAGACTGTAGATAAGTATCCTTAAACTACGGTGAAGAATTTTGTGAATGTCGAATATAATACGAACTGACACATACCTAGCTAACTAAATTATAATTATGACACGATCTTTTTTGAAGATTGGTTATGTCGTATTGTAAACAATTCATATTAACGGTTACGGCGGCCTATAACATTGAATTAGTTGGTCGACTCTTGCTTGCAATCTAATAAGTATTCCCACCATCTTCCTATTATTCCTAAGAATTGGGGTCGGCTGCTGGTACAACCTTGTTGGTTGTACCTTTTACATGGAGCGACTGGCATCACACCTCCGCATGCTTGAGGGTGAACTGAATTCGAAGGTTGAACTAGTTATCAATATATTTGTGGGCACTGACTTCCCAATAACGATTGTCATAGATGTTCATATGACAACCGGGACCGACGGCTTAAAAATTCGTTATAAGCTACTACCGTGAGTTTTTTCAAATCTCTATATACCCACTATGCCAGGGAAGTCGAGACACTTTGTAAAGTGTAACAAAAATCGTCGCATTCATATCTCACAAACGGATACCGGGATTTGTTTTTTTTTATGGAATCGCGGGCAAACGAGCTGACGTATCGTCTGATGTTAAGCGATAACCGTAGTCAATGGACATCTGCAACACCAGAGGCGTCACAAGTGCGTTGCCAGCCTTTGGGGGATGGGAAGAGAGGTCAGGGTGCGGGCCTCCGGTATCCTCACTCACTTGGTGAAACTCAAGCAACGCAAGCGCAGTTTCACACCTGTTTGTTTGAGGTCGTGGTATCACTCCGGTCGAGCCGGCCCCATTCATGCCGAAGCGTAGCTCTCCCACGGTAAAAACTTGCCCTTGGATAACTTAATGAAAGTATTGCCCGCGCAAACCTTTATTATTTTAAAAGATAGTTATTTAAAATAAAAAGAGTTAGACTAAAGAAATGAATGAAAAAGGTATACATTTTTTAATACTTTGTCGGGGTCAATGTATATGTTCATGTGAAATCACAGGCTTCCAGCTCTAAAAGTCTTATCGAGGAATTGTGTGAACAGACGGAAATGACAAAGCTGTAAGGGTACCGTCCATTTTTACTTTTTTTGCTACGGAACCCTAAAAAGCACTTGTTAAAACAATTTTTTAACAAAAAACCAACTTCAAGAACTGGAACATATTAAGAAGCAACCACACAGGATGCACCAGCTTTCAAATAAAAAAAGAATCATCAAAATCGGTTCACTCAGGCGAAAGCTCTGAGGTAACAAACATTAAACATACACTCGAATTGAGAACCTTCTCCTTTTTTGATTAATAATTAGTTATTAGTTAAACTTTTTGTTTGCTGAATATCTGTAAACATTTTCAAATGACATATTATGATGTTGTTAGAACTACACAAAGGACAAAAAATAAAGGATGTGACATGTAAATGATAGCCAGCATGTGACAGAAAAGCTTCGTATGCATTCCGCACGGTTACCACGCGTGCACGTGTAGACTTCGAAGCGGGCAGTGGCCCCGCGAGCGAGTATTCGAAAGTTTGCCGCACGTTATGTATACGCAGCTATGTAAACACCAATTTTATTAAAATTTGTAAGTCTTTTGTTAATTTTAGGTACAAAATTTTGCTTTTTGTCTGTGCTAAATAATAGAATGGGAATTTTTAATCAAATAGTTTTCTACATAATTCCACTCTTGTGTCTATGTATACATAAAAAGTCTATGAAGGAAAACCATTTTATTTCAGTTGCAAATGTCCAAAACAACTTTCATCTATAACTAGGTTTATTTTCACTCTTTAAATTATAAAGCTATAATTCATTTGCAAACAATATTTACTATTTTTAATTTCTTTTCTTTTTATTGATAACATTATGAAAATTAACAAATATACAATAAATATTTTAAGATCTAAATCACAATCGTAAGTATCAACTACAATAATTTTCTAAAACTGCAGATAATACAAGAAAATGTCTATATACAATAAAGTATAGACAGACAGTGATTTCACTCCTAAGAGATACCAGTGCGTCTCATATTTATTAGGAGTTCAAACACAAGATAAACACTTTTATAATAATTAAAAGTTCACACGTCTTGTTTTTTTATGCCTTGACACATATTGTCAGTGAAGTTCTAAGTGTTATTTCAAGTTATTTGTTATAAAATGTTATACCATTTCCTAAAGAAAAATCAGATAGTCCTTTTCATCTTGTCAGAATGGAGATATATCATTATGTGATCAGATAACATTTATAGATCTAGAAAAATATCAAGATCTACAAGAAACCTTCATTACATAATCCTGCATGATGTTTACTCAATTTTTTCAATAAAACTGCAACTGTGTAAATAATCTGCAGGTTTCACAATACTCACTTATGTCAGTCAGTTTATGGACTTGGAATAGAAGAAATTAAAAAAAAAAAATTCTGTGATACAGTAAGTGCTCAACATCCTGTAAAAATCCTTGCAAAAAACAGTTCCAATTTTATATAGTAAAAAGATTTTTTCTTCCCTGTAAAGTAGAAATTTTCAAGTTACATATTGTTAAAACTTCACATACAAAATGTATCTAAAGAATGTGACTGAGTAATTTATAATTTAAATCAGTAATATACATTCTCCATGCAATTCAGTAATTCTGCCTTCAAAAACTACAGTACTAATAAAATGATTTTAAAATATGCTATAAAAGGGCAAACAACTAAGAAATATCTACATAAACTGCTGGCAATAAGATAACAGAGGATAATCATTGTAACTATATAATTTATATACTAAAAGATTCTCCGCAGCCACATGTTCCTTTGATGTTTGGGTTGTTGAATACAAATTCAGCAGATAGTTTATTTTCTACAAAGTCCATTTCAGTACCTGAAATTATAAAATGTATTGTATTATTTCTCCACAGCTTTCTGTAACCTGAATAAAATGTTAAAATGGTTTGGCCAAACATAACAAATATTCAAAGAACAAAAATAGAAAATTAATTTTGGTAACTTACCAAGGAGTGTTAATTGTGCCTTTTTGTCTATAATAATTGTTACACCATCCTGTTTAACTTCTTCGTCTAATTTTTCCTTACTTTTTGCGTAGTCTAGTGTGTATGATAAACCATTACATCCTCTTTGCCGCACACCAACTTTTAAACCTATGAAACCCTTAGCTTCTTCTTTAGACATTATTTCCTTAACTTTATTCACCGCGTTTGATGTTAGGACGAGTGCAGCCCTTGATGGTAGTACTCGTTTCTTTACAGCCCTTACAGTAGCACTCGCAATCGTTTTTGTAGCCATCTGAAATGTGTTGATATTAATAAGAACTTAATTTCTTAATAAGAGTTAAATTACAACAAATTTAAGTATGTAATGGTAGTTCCATGCACATAAATAGTACCGTTTCAATACTAAGGCGTAATTATTATATTTGTTCCAATTTATGAAAATAAACTATTTCATAATAATAGGATTCTGTCTATCACTTCGTTTTAGTTTGTCAATGTCAAATGTCAGGGCAGAATTGGCAGATTGCCACTAGTGTCAGTGACACTTATGACACTAGTCAGTTTTGGAAGTCCCATAGATGTAGGGCATAGGCAACTAAAGACAGTTTCAATTGCATAATACGAGTATGATATACTCGTATTATGCAATGGTATGACAGTCAGGTTAATTAATTGGAATTAATAAATAAACTAATATAATAATATTTAATGAGACAAGAGATGTGATGAACACATCTTTCAAGAAACTGAATGCCTGATTTAAAACGTAGCTTATTCTTCAAGTATAACTAATTACAGTACTTTACATAAGTAGTATACAAGACTATTACTAATAAGAAAAGAATTTTTTAACCCCACTAATAAATTAAAACCACAGCAAGTAAACAAAGACCTTGTTTATTGTCTGTAAGCAAAATATGATTCTAGGTAGAATTTATTATTTGATTGCAATGAAATTATTTTTAATAGTTTTTTTGAAAGCAATTGAAAAATCATTTAATTTAATTATTTATGTTAGCAATTTTTTACAAGGTCGATGCAGATAATGTACATTTTTTAGCTACTTTAATGACGTGCATCACTAAATGACACGTCTTATATGCCAATCGTTTTTGTGTGGCGTGTATGTAGTATGTAATGATTTTTCTTTCTCAATGTATTAAAAATTAACGATGGGAGGCCAGAAATTTGAATATGATGAGAGTGGATCTACATTCTTTTATTTTGTATTGTCTTTCCTAGCCTTGATACTCGTACCTGCAACATTTTATTATTGGCCAAGAAAAAGGAAAGAAGGTAAAAATTTCATGTTTTGTTACAATTTACTCATTTATGCACGATGATAAAATAGTTATATAGTAATGTAGCATCAGCAATGATAATGGATGTAGACCATACTTTAATTGTAATAATTAGATAATTACCGTTATGTCAGGATCATAGATGACGAAGCGAATTGTTATGGCTAAACCCGGCATAACCCTGTTTCCTCGCTGTAACAAACTATCTTCATCAGCCGTAGTCCACTGCAGGACATAGGCATCTCCAATTTCACGCCACTTAGTTCGATCCTGGGCTTCTCGCATCCAGCTCCAACAAATAAACTATAATAAAGCTAAAAATCTTTTTCTGTAACAAATTATAATAATCTTTAAATTATTTTTTAGATCCTAGAAAACGTGGAGAACTATGTCAATGCCCAAATTGTATAAACAAACAGCTGGTAATAGAGCAATCACAACCTTACAAGGGTGTAAAGAATTTCTTTATAAAACTAGCAATAATATCAGGATGGGTGTTACTTGGATTCCTAGCATACAAAGTGTCGCAATTTGATTATGAAATGTCCAACTTTGATCCATATGAAATATTGGGATTACCACCCGGTGCGACTCAAGCAGAGATTAAAAAGTCATACCGGAAACAATCACTAATTTTGCATCCTGATAAAGAAACTGGTGATGAAAAAGCTTTTATGAAGCTTACTAAAGCCTATCAGGTAAGCTGTTCTAAAGTATACTGCAATACCATAGATATCTTGTAAGAAAACTGATACTTTCATTTGAAATTTAAACATGCTTAGTAAGCTAGTAACAGTAGCAACTTTTTAGATATGTTAGCTAGATTGCTTCACATACATATTACGTATGTGAAGCAATCTAGCTAACATATAATATAAGATACTCTAATTTCACTTTTTTTTATTTAACAAAATAATATAAAATTTTGACTACCTCTTTGGTCTACTGGTAAGCATAAGCAACTGCAGATCAAGAGGTCTAGGATTTGATTCCCTGGTGGGATTGCTGTTGGGTTTTCTACAAGAAATTCTTAATAGCAGCTCGGAGTATGGAAGATTATGGTGTTTCCCACCAGTGGCTCAGAGAGTATGTTAAGCAATCAGTCCCCCGGTTGTCATGAACACCCATGACAATCGGTATTGGAATATCAGTGCCTTCAAATAAACTGACAACTAGTTCAACATTCGAATTCAGTGCGGAGGTCTTATGCCAGTCGCTCCAAGTACAACTGATATTCCGTTAAAACCGATTGAACTAGTAGTCAACCCCAAAGTTTGGGGATAATAAAGGCTTGGAATATGATTATGATACAAAAATTGTACTTATTTTTGTTTAAAATTCTTCTATTTGTAGATTATCTATTAAACCAAGTTGCCTTCTCTTGTGATTATTTGCCATAGTGGGCTTGCAAGTGGCTTCAATATGTCTCAGTGTCTACTAAGTTGTAAACATTATAACCTCATAAATCTTTTTTCTAGAGTTAAGTACTATGTATGTCTGCACTAATTGAGCACTGAAATTAAAATTATTTTTATATCTAAATTTAAACCAAAATTCTATCATTACTTTGTATTTATAATCTTGACATTATTGTTCAATTCAGGCACTTACTGATGATGAAGCTCGACGTAATTGGGAGAAGTATGGAAACCCTGATGGTCCTGGTTCTATGAGTTTTGGAATTGCATTGCCCAGCTGGATTGTTGAAAAAGAAAATAGTGTATGGGTTCTTGGACTTTATGCTCTTGTATTCATGGTTGCTTTGCCAACGGCTGTAAGTACTATTTTTTATTTTATTACCAACCAAATATATAGATATTATCCAAGGTTAATATCTCTATATTTTTAAGATATAAAAAAAATATGTTTTTTGTGTTTTATCTTCATTGTTCATGTCATGGCGCCTACTGTCGTAATGGTGGTTGAGACGTGTAGTGGCGCGCTCTGGCATTTTGAACTCAATTTCTCTTAACAATAACTTGAGGACAAAAAAACAGTTTTTATTTATTTATTAAAGCAGCGTTTCTTTATACTCCTTTGACTTTGTGGGCTAGAATCATTTAATTTAATGAAAAAGTTCTATTAGCTTGTCAGCCAGTTTTCAATAACACACTGTAAAGGAGCATACGCTACTTTTTCACGTTATTTAATGATGCGCCACGAGCCGCGCAGCAGAAAGATATGCATGTTGTGTCGCGACAACTCTTACTACCAATCTGGTGTAACGACTGACGCAAAATACTGTTTTTCGCCACGACACATAAGTATGTATCTATCTACCTTGTAGTATAATATTATCCATTTATTTACATTAATGCATGTAATATAAATTATTTATTAATGTAATTTTCAGGTAGGTACTTGGTGGTATCGTTCCATACGGTTTTCAGGGGAGCAAGTATTATTAGATACAACTGAGATATACTTTTATTTCTGTCATAAGACACCATCTATGCCTTTAAAGAGAGCACTCATGATTCTCGCTGCATCCTGTGAATTTGATAAAAGGCATAACTCTGAAATCATTGAGAGGATTACAGATAATGAGGAGGTTCCAATGGTATGTATGAAAACTTTTTGTAGAATTTTTTCCATCACGCTATTTTAAATATATATAATTAAAAAAAAATTTTGAATTAAATGAATTCACATGTTTTAGATAATAGTTTGGAATATATTTATTATCCATGAAATTGATTTGTTGTTGCCATTTCTGTGTGTAACACTGTGGTAAATAAAATTTCATGTTTTACTAAATAAATAATAATCTTCTCAATTTTTCTATTTACAGCTACTTCGCGAGCTCCCAAATTTGGGTGAAAAAAATAAGGAGCAGCCGTTATGTCGCCCGTACAGTATAAAGGCGCGTGCATTACTTCACGCACATTTGTCAAGGATGCGTCTGCCACAGGACACACTGGAATGTGACAGAAGATATATTGTAGGCAGGTGTCCTGACCTCATTGTGGAAATGGTTAACTGTGTCAATCAGTTGATTGCGTTGGCTTATGCTAGAAGAAGTGAGTATCTAAGTAAAGTCTTTATTAACATAGATATAAAAATAACTCTGGGGTATTAATTGTTTTCTAGGCTTTTGGAAGTGTCTGTTTGTTATTTAAAACTAACTGCTTGTCATTAAACGCATATGAGGTCATAGATAATACCTGCAATAAACAATTTTGACGGGTTTGTCACTGGCAAATAGTTGATTATCTAAGGAGTAACTTAGGTTACTTTTAGTTTAGGCTAGCTTCGACCTTCAGGGCCATAGGGTGCGGCAAGTCAACAATAGAACTTACTGTATGGATGGTATTTTAGGTTAAGAGAGTCACCTCGCCACTTTCTACTGTGACAAGTGGATTGGGTTCAATCCCCACAGTGTTTCACAAATTTTAGTTCTTAGTCTTAAGTATTATTTGTGTCAATTAGAATGATTGTCAAGTCGTCAGCTGCGCAGATTATATTACTAGTGCGGATATTCAATTTAAAGAAGATAATTATACAAAAATCTACTAACTTAACCTTAAATAACTAAGAATAAGTAGGTATGAGTTTTGAAAATTGTCCCATTTCTTTATTTTTCAGTACCCCGACTTCCAACCATTGAAACAATTGAAAACTGCATGAAGCTTTCTCCAATGATAGTCCAAGGATTATGGGAGTACAAATCACCTCTTCTTCAACTACCATACATTACTGAGGACCATTTGAAGTACTTCGCAAACCGAAAGAAGCACATTAAATCATTGCTTCAACTGGCACAGTTACCAGGCGAAGATAGAAGACAGGTGCTTCGATTTCTAAATGACAAGCAATATGATGACCTCATGAAAGTGCTGGGCAACATGCCTTACATACACTTCCAAGTGAATACAGAAGGTATACCTAATAAAATATTATGTTAGAGACTGTTAAATATCTATATTTGTTTCGGAGTTTGCTATGTATAATATGTATGTGTTTACAAAATAAAAAGTATTTATGTAGTAATATCAGTTATCTAGTACCCATATTACAAGTTTCGCTTAGTTTGGGACTAGATGGCGTTGTGTGTTAGATGTCCGAAATATATATTATATTATATTATTTTATTTTATAGAATTTCCTTAAATTCTTGTTTTTAATAATAATACTTCTCCTACGGGTTGAAAATTAAAGAATTAAGTTTATTTAAATTATTGAGAATACAATTAGTCATTGATATTAGTTAAATGTACTATTTTAAAGTAAGATATTTTCACTATACAAAATAAACTAGAGACTAAAATAACTTTAGTAGTTTGTTGTTATAGTAATGGCGATGATAAAATTGTAAAAATTTGAGACTTGTTACCATGAATAAAATGTGACCTTTTGCTGAAACTACTATTTACTGAATAAAATACTTCAAAATATCAAAACTTGTTCAATTCATACTAGAGCAAAGTCTAGCGCATCGGAAACTGGGCGGTGTCGTACTACATAATGTGTAAAAACGTCCGAATGCTCGCTAAGTTTTCTTGAATACGTACGAATTTGCTTTATTTGTGAAGAATTACACGCTTAGATGCACTTCGACTCTGGGCTGCTATGAATTAGGCCTTATGTTTGTGATTTTTCGGGAGGCCTTTGCAATGTACGCATTCTGTGTACCTTCTCAAATTTAGCAATAAAGTTTGACTGTATTTTACTTTCTTATTTGTAGTTCACTTAAATATGATTACTTTGTAGTGATTGATGATGAAAACTCTACTGTTGTGACTGCCGGTGCTATAGTGACAGTCACAGTATTCCTGCGCCGGACTAACATGAAGGAATTATTTGGTGACACGACTATCAAAGAAAAGGCAATTATTAAGTAAGTTTTATATAACAAAATTATTTTTCTTTTCTATAGACATTAATGTTGTGATAAAAGTTGGACGAGCCTCGCTTCAGCACGAATGGGCATGCTCGCCCGGAGCTATTCCACGTCCTCATAAAAAATCGCTTGTGTGTGAGGATACCGGAAGCCCATACCCCATCCCCCAAAGGCCGGCAACGCATTTGTGACGCCTCTGGTGTTGCGGGTATCCATGGGCGGCGGTAATCGCTTACCATCATGCGATACTTCTGCTAAACGAGCAGACACACCAGCCATATTCCAAAAAAGTAAACAAATAAGTAGATTAAGTAGTCGGTCCTGATTGTTATCATAGGATAACAGTCGTGGAGCTTAGTTGGAGGCCTTTGGGCGGCTTGAAAAGATTGAACGGTAAGATTACGAAGCCACAACGTAGTCTTGCCAGTCCCCAACTCGCACTTGGCAAGCGTGGGGACGTATGGCCTTAACCCTCTCCTGAGAGGAGACCTGAGCCCAGCAGTGGGACATTATGGGTTGTTGATGATTGATGACACAAATAGTATAGTAATATGTACATAATATTAGAAGTAAAAAATCGATCAGTGGCAATGTTGAGGCCTATATCCAGCAATGGATTGCAATAGGTTGTTAATGATGATGATTATAAATGCAAAAGTAACTCTGTCTATCTCTATCGTTTTTACTCTTAAACTGCTAAACTAATTTTGTTGAATAGATAGATGGAACTACGAAAAAATACTTTTTGTAGTGGAATAAAAAGAATAGAAATATTGAAATGTTTACTTTATGCAATTCATTTAATTAGTACAAAAATTTAAAAAACAATCAAACATAATCAAATAATTCATGTCATTATAACAACTCTCCTTGGATCGTTCCCGGCGCAAAAGTGCCTCAAAATTTTATGCATAAAAAGTATCAGATAACATCTAGTGTACAATAAAGCCCTGTCATTTTATGATGCTATTCCTTAGCACTCTTATTTTATTTGCTATTTTATCAGGGAAGAAGAAGAAGGTGGTGGAGAGAATGCTGAGAAACCTCTAGAAAATGATAAGAGCGATAAGAAAGAAACATTCAAGCGACCGGTTTGGATGAAACAGCAGACGAAAAAACACGCGGCGTCTAAAAAGGCCAAAAAGCCAGTGGCGGCTAAAGTGCAGGCCAAAGCACCACCAGCCCCGTCGACTCCTCCGCCTCCGAGCAACGAGACGAAGAAAACTAAAGAACCAAAGAAGAAGGATGAAGAAGGTAATTTATGAAGAGCGGTACTAACTAGTGACCATGAATTTGTTTGTGTGATTCAATCTTTCAAAATATTTTATACCCCACTAGCTTTTGCCCGCGGCTCCGTCAGACATACACGTTAAAATTATTGTTGTTAAGCCTTTTTGCTTCTTCAAGAATCAAACGATCTCTATTGTAAATTTCATACAAATCGGTTCAATGGCAAGCAAGATAGACAGAGTGAAATTATTAGTATGGATTTAAATTACCAAAGATAATATTTTTGCAATATAAATCAGTATCCTACCCTTTTATCATATTTCGTCAAAATTAAGTAGAGACTTATAAATTTTAATAAAGTATACTTCAATTTTGTAATCAATCCCACTGAATTTTGGTAAAAAAAAATAAGTCATGATGAATACTCCGTGATTCGGAGGTCACGTTAAGCAGTCGGTCCCGGTTGTTATCATACGATAACAGTCGTGAAGCTTCGTTGGAGGCCTTCGGGTGGCTTAAAAACATCCAACGGCAAGATTTACGTAGCCACAACGTATCCTTGCCAGTCCCCAACCCGCACTTGGCCAGCGTGGGGATTTATGGCCTTAACCCTCTCCTGAGAGGAGACCCGAGCCCAGCAGTGGGACATTATGGGTTGTTGTTGTTGTTGTTGTATGATGAATATATTATCGGTCTAAGTTTTGGATAGTGACATTAACATTGTGGTTATCTGGAAGAGATCGCCGTGAGCGATAAGACCGCCTATTGTATCATTTGCATATTTGTGACTCATCCTCTGTTTAAACTTTGTAATTTTGTATGTATACAATAAAGATATATAAATAAATAAATTAACAACCAGAAAATTAAATCTCAAAAAAAACTACAATCAATAAATGTGTTCTAAAAAGCTTTGTTGTACAGATACACATTATTTTTGTGAGCGTGTGTCGTGTGTTTGTGTCGTGTGTTTAATCGTTTTAAAATGTGCTCCTGCGAAAGTGAAAAAAATAATTTGGTTGTATTTCCTTAGACCACACTCGGATATTGTATGTATTGGGAGGGGAAAAAATAATTATAAAAAAATAGATACACTTAATTTATATATTGCAATGGTTCAATTTAGGAGAGGACTCCGACGTAGGCAGTTCAGACGAGTCGGCGTCTCACAGTTCGGGGTCAGAAGATGAGTCACGCCAGGAGAAGTCGTCTGCGGCAGAAGATGACGACGACCAGTGGGAAAAATTCCAGAAGAGGTTGCAGAAAAGAGAAAGATTAGAAGGGCGTTCAAAAAGTTCCCATCCTGTGCATTGTCCTTACTTCCCACAGGTAAGGTTTATAAAAAAAATACCGGTATTTGACATAATAACCTATAAATTCATCACCAAAAGTTAAACAGTCCCCTGCAAGACATAGGTTTCTCCTGAGAAAGAAGGTTTTGACCTACTTTATATAGGTCACCTAACTTTTCTTGCCCTCTGAGGCATAAGGGTTCAGACCCAACTTCCAAAGCTGTCGGTCCTGCGCCTGATCTCTCCCCAGTAGCGTTGTATGACCGACTCATCGGATTATGAGAGAGAGGGAACAGAGAGTGTGTTTGCTCACACACTGGTGCACTACTATATCTCCTGTTTAGTTGGGTGTTCTTCGTTGAGACTGATATCCGTGGTAATCGGCTAGGAGAACATCATAGGTCACATATAGTTTAGATTTTTATAAACTACTCCATTGGGATGCCTAAAACATGCAATTTCATAGACATTAATTTCGATTAAAAACAATACATTGGCGTCAAAAATAAAAAAAATAAAAAAAACCTTTTGTACATAATTTTGAATTACTAACACAATATTTGTTTTACGACTGTACTGCAACATAAATTATATAAAATGTTTTTTTTAGATTGGTGGTTGGTTGGTTTGTTTGAAAATTATGCTTTATTTTGGGTTTCTTTGTGTACAGTTTTTTCGTACCGGTTATTTATCTTCAGCGTTCAGAGTAGTTTCCTAATATCGTATTCATAAATTACCTTATTTCACATTACTTACGCTATGCAGCTAGTCCGATCTCGTTAGATGTTTATGTCCAATGCAGAAAACAAAAAAGTTTAGTTGAAATCTCGTTTTATCACCTTATTTATGTTCTAAAGACTTAAATCTTATATTATATACTTATCAATCGTATGAGAGCATGCTCTCTGTGTTCCAATTAAATTGTTGTACCAACGAAAGTGATTCATTGCTCAGTAATTCTTTTCACTAGGTCGCGATTGAATATGAGATAAGTTTATCATATTCAGATAAAAAAATCTTGTAATAATAAACATAAATCATTCTCGGGTGTGGAACTTCCTTTATATTTTGCTGCAGTTTGTTGCTCGATTGACTAAATTGACCTACAGCCATCCTTCAATATATGACACATCAATATTCTTTCATTATTCATCATGCGGTATAATTTCGTAATATAACGGATGTTATTCAAATCACGGCTTATAATTCCAATTTTACTTTTGAATATTTATAAAGACACAATTCTAGAAAACCATATTACTAAGTGCTAAGGGGATGGAAGACAGTCGTTACGCGGTGGGAAAAAAGGTACAGGAAAGAATAAATTTACACGAGGTTTGTGATCAAGTTTGAATTTGTTACTCATAAATACTTATTTTCAGTTTTGAGGTAGCCACACCGCGCTGGTCTATTATTGTTTAAAACTATTATAAACTAGCTAAGCCCCGCGGTACAGGGGGTACAACAACAACCGCGTGTAACACCCTACTCCAAAAAAGTTTCATATATTATGCCTTATATCATCAGCTCAGTGAAAGTCCTATCAAAATGTGTCCAGCAGTACCATAAATTAGCCCGAACAAACAGACAGACAGACAAATATTTAAAAAAAAGTCTTCTTTGATCCGAGAACCGTATGTGTTAATCCATAAACATTTAGTGACAAGTTGTTAATATAAAACAACAAACAGACACAATTTCATTTATTTTATCTATATTATTTTACAGTAAACAAACTGACACATTGAATAACACATCTAACATTTAAATCGGTGTATCGTGGTCGTCGCTGCTCCTAAAAGATTGAGTCCCTTAACATAAATTTATAGGTCTATCCATTAATTCCATACGTGTATTCTGGTCCAATATGCTATTAAATAAGATTACTAGACTAGATCATTCTTATTACTTCAACTAATTTAGTATCTGAATTGGTATATGTTGTTCTCTTCAATGTCAAAGTTCCTTCTCAAACCGAAATAATTGTTTTTCACGTTATTTATAGTTTCGAGGTCTTGCATTTGTTTACTAACTGTAAATACAGCACAATAAGATACAATCTTTTTCCTTTAAAAAAATCATTTTTCATTTTCGGTGTATGAACGTTAATGGTTCTATATTGACCTTGGATTAACACGTGTGCAATGATAAAGGAAACGTTTGTTGCTCATTGAATTCTAACAAATGTGAAGCATACTGATGGATTGAAGAAATCGTGATTACGCCAAACATAAATGCACGAAATACGTTCCATTATATTCAAAGAAAAAACTTGTTAGTTTGGTGCGTTACGGCATCGTCTCTTCCTCGAGTTTACTACGCTAGAATTTTACAATAATGACTACATTTAAGTATAGCATTAGTCAAATATTTGTATGGCGGCAAATCCTACGGAATCAGTCTGATCTTTGTTTGCAATTACCGCTTTTTTGTAACACGGAGACCTGTCTGTTGACTTCTTAATTATAACAATTTTGTATCAGATACTAGTAACATTGCTATAGGTTGTTTTTTCTTTGGTCAAAAACACTACTACGACTATATGAAAAATGTTTGATAAAATTTATATAGCTTATGTCACCCGGGCCATTATCACGATTCTTTTGACACCTAATTTATTAAAATAGGTTACTTTAGACGCTACTGTGGAACATACAAACATACATAGATTGCCAAACATATGCTACTGCTAGACCTTGTCGTCTTGTCACCTATTTTTTTTTCTGTGCGGAAATCCCCTCCTGGGGCATGTCGGACATGAACCGACTAGAACCGCACGCACCCTAGGAAGGTAAACCCTAGAACCCCGACTCGTCTGTCACCTAATATTTCCATTAATTGCTACACTGAATTCAATTGTTGTAAACGGTCATAGTACTTTAAGATCCCAATTTGCTTCTAACCAAATGTGAAGTGATTGTTGTGGCAAATACGGTCTGGTATATTAGCAATTTGTATTTCAGTTTGTGGGAAAATAAATGACATTAATTTCCTCTAAAACATATTTTATGTTAAACTAGACGTTTTTTGGAGGCCCAACGATGTATTCTCAATGAATCTCAATAGGTTGCCTTAGTGTGGGTCAACAATCCCGCAGCGGGCGGAGCACACGCCCCCGTCGATGGCCAGTTCGGTCGGAGACGACGGGGGCAGAGAGGTAGACATTCCGCCCGTCAGGGAATCGGAGGTAGGGGCGGCTGTTCTTCGGATCCGATCCAAGAACACCGCCCCCGGGCCGGACGGGGTACCAGCCCGGGTGATGGCCCGAGCCCTCGACCACATGTCGGACCGCCTCAGGGAGGTGTTGGACGCTAGCTTGGCGTCCGGACGCTTCCCTGAGTGCTGGAAGAGCGGGAAGCTGGTCCTGTTGAGGAAGCCGGGACGGCCTGCCGATTCGGTCGCGGCCTACAGGCCCATCGTGTTGCTGGACGAGGCGGGCAAATTGTTCGAGAGGGTGCTCTCTGCCCGCATCGTCCGGCACCTCAGCGAGGTGGGCCCAGACCTGTCGGACGCTCAATTCGGGTTCCGAGAGGGGCGTTCGACGGTCGATGCCGTGATGCGCCTGTGGGCCGTGACCGAGGAGGCGGTGAGCTGTGGCGGCGTGGTGTTGGCGGTGTCTCTCGACATCGCCAACGCCTTTAATAGTCTGCCATTCAGCTGCATCAGGGAAGCACTCCAGTACCACGGGGTGCCAGAGTACCTGAGGCGGCTGGTGGCAGACTATTTGGAGGAGCGTACCGTCGTGTACGAGGATCGAGATGGCGCCTTGAGACGGCGACCCATGTCGTGCGGCGTTCCGCAGGGGTCTGTCCTTGGACCACTCCTGTGGAACGTGGGGTACGACTGGGTCCTTCGCGAGCGTCTCCCCTCCGGGCTGGGCGTAATTTGTTACGCAGATGACACATTGGTCACAGCCCGGGGGGCGAACTTTCAGGAGGCGGCGTGCCTGGCCACCAGGGGAGTGTCTCTGGTGGTCGGGCGCATCGAGGCGCTGGGCTTGCGGGTGGCCCTGGACAAGACGGAGGCCCTGCTCTTCCACGGGCCCCGTCGCGGGCCGCCCCCCGGCGCCTCCATAGTGGTCAACTCGGTCCTCGTACCGGTTCGGGCCCAGATGAGGTATCTGGGCCTGATCCTCGACGGTAGGTGGCTCTTCGACGAGCACTTCCGACAGCTTGCTCCCAAGCTGGTCGACACTGCCTCCGCCCTAGGGCGACTTTTGCCCAATCTGGGTGGAGCCAGTGTCGCAACGAGAAGCCTCTTCACGGGGGTGGTCCGGTCGATGGCGCTGTACGGCGCACCGGTGTGGGCGTCGGCTCTGACCGCCCAGAATAAGGCGCGCCTCTGGCGCCCTCAGAGGGTATTGGCGATCAGAGCCATACGCGGATACCGCACGGTGTCGACCGAGGCGGCGTGCGCCTTGGCCGGTACACCCCCGTGGGATTTGGAGGCGGAAGTGCTCGCCGAAGTTTATCGACGGGTGGCTGAATTCCGGGCGGAGAGTGGCATGCGCCCTCCGCCCGAAGAGGTACGCGAGTGGCGTAAAGCCGCCCGTCGAGCCACTATGGTTCGTTGGTCGTCGCGGCTGGAGGCTCCACGTGCTGGCTTCGCCACCGTGGAGGCGCTCCAGCCCGTCATCCTCGAGTGGGCAGGGCGGCAGCACGGGACCCTTTCCTTCCGACTGACGCAGGTGCTTTCCGGGCACGGTTGCTTCGGTAAGTACCTGCACTCGGTCGCCAGGAGGGAATTGAGTCCCGCCTGCCACCACTGCGACTGCAGTGAGGACTCGGCCCAGCACACGCTGGCGGTGTGCCCCGCTTGGGTGCCGCAGCGTCGGGCCCTCACTGCAGTCATCGGAGGAGATCTCTCGCTGCCGGCCGTCGTACGCTCCATGGCCGGCGGCGAGAGCAGTTTTACCGCGGTCGCGACCTTCTGCGAGGAAGTCATCTCGCAGAAGGAGGCGGCGGAGAAGGCCCGAGAGGACGATCTCCACTCGGACCCAATCCGCCGCCGGCGAACCGGGCGGCGGAGGCGCGCCTACCAGCGCCTCATGCCGCCTTGAGTGTGGCCGCGGATGGGCGGGACGGGTTTTTCCCCCCATCCGCTTAGAGGCCACCCGCGAGGGGGGGCGACGTAATGCGTGTGCCGTACGTCGCCCACCTTGAGAGTTTACCATCGGAGACGGAGCCCGCCTCAGTGCGGGCTGGCGCTGGGAGGGGTCCGGATGGCGTAAGAAAGCGGTACCCGGATCCCTCCCGTCTCAGGCGCAGAGTGGCACACCGTGGTGGTTTAGTGGGTAGTCTGGCTGGTGTCAGCCAGGAGTCCCACATTAAGCGACCCCCCTGTACCCGCAGGGGGGAGCGAAGTGCGTAAATAGATTCCAACACGTGTGTGGGTCAACAAGCTCATTGTTGCATTCACAATGAGTATGGTGACCACCACTCTTAAATTTTGTTCATATTTTCCATCAGGTAGAGTAAAGTCACTTGCTAAATTCATACATAAAAAATCTTAAGGTTTTATTTAAGATAATATAAAAGGCGGATATAAGATAGGTACTCTTTGCTGTGAGACTTTTCAACTATAAATATCAAAATTTTATTGGCAACACTTAGGAAAGCAAATTATTAATATCAACCAATGAGCGTCTTAAGTCAAAATACGTCGATCTTCTCCAGGTGTTACTTCCATTTGAATATTTACCTCACAGTCTGAGTAGAAAGCTGACGTAACTGGTTGACGCATAAATGAGTTTATCTTTTACGGCAGTCAGGGTCAAGTGCATCACCGACTTAGATCGCAATTCTACTTTAAAAAAAGCTGTTCGTGAACATATTTTTTTAACAAATGCTAGCATTCATGGAATGTAATGTCTACACTACATACATCTATGTATGTTCATATTTTATGCATTTTATCCAATATTTTTATTCGATTCTTTTTCAATAATACTGGGAAAGAAATATAGTATTTTTTGTCAACAAAGAAATATGATCCACAAAAGGAAAAAAAGAAAACATGGAATAATAAAATCGACGTCCGTAGTATCCCTTACACAACAGAGAATATTGTTTTTAGGCCATGCAAAATAATACGCCGAAAAGATCCTATAGTGTATGACATATCATTGCCCAACGCGTTCAACTAAAATCTAAATAAAAATTAATAATATTCAAAATAAAATATTTTAACTCGTACAAATACTAGAAGAGATGTTTTTCTACTATTTGTATAAAAGTTTTCACTTTAATAACTTAAAATGGATATGCGAAGGTCAAACAGTAGAAAGACAGCCAGTTGTTTATGAAACAGACTTGAACTTGGAACATGGCCAGTGTGGTGATAGATCGGTAGATATGCGTGGCTGCAGATGATGATGATAAACTCTCTCTGTGTAGCGTATTTATGTATGTTTAGAGATGTTATCAAACAAATCGACCACAGTTATACTCGGTAACTCATCACTGTTGGGCATGGGCATTCAAATTGCCCGCTGCTCTGATCTAATCAGTCTAATAACTAAATAAACTCAATAATTAATCTGTTGAAAACAGGAGAAACAAGAATATTGGTGGTGCTACATTTGTGACCGTAAATCTCACACTCTACTGACTGCGCCTGCGCATGTGACCGCGCTTGTCGATACGCACGAACTGCAGCTGAGGTTCACAGCACCGCGCTGGCCTGGACTCTACACCCTCGCCTGTTGCCTGAGATCAGGTATGTGCTAAGAATTAAGGCAATTGGTCTACGTCACATTACGTTCAATTAATGTTGGCGTACTTTCAATTGACTTCATACCAGCTGAATTATGACTACTAATTGGACTAGTAGTATTGTACTTCTAGTAGAGCGAAAGGTGGCTAGAAATTAGGACGCATTTTGAAAATAAATATATTTAAAATAATGATAAATATATATGTAAAAAAATCTGCAAAATTAAATGATGCAAAAAGAGTAAAAAAATAATATCTTCATAATATTTAGTTATCATGCACTAATTACAGCAATGCTTGCGAATTAAATATTTACTCACAATTTCACATCAAACGTACACAATAAGTATAGCAAGATATGCTAAACCTCTCGACCGAGAGTGCGGAGGCGGCAAAATGATACTTTGTCGCTCACAACTCAATGCACCAACACGTTCTATCGCAGCGCGAAACTTGTATAGTTTAGAATTCGGCTATAAATTTGGCTGGATACCAGCCGAAACTAGGACAAAAACAAGCCGAATGCATGCATGTTGCACAGAAAAAAAAAATCTATTAAATACTACAAAGAAATTTTTTAAAAGAATATCGTACTCTCTTCACGCATTCAGATTTTGTGATTACTGATTTATAAATTAGAATTTTACAAACTGAACATTCTTTTTTTTTTAAACAAGATACCTTCCACATCCTGTGTCCCGAGGGCTTTACCCATATACATGAAATATGTGGATCACATGAAATGTTGTCCCATATGGGAATCGAACCCACATACCCACGCGCCATCCGTACAGTCAAAGTCATATTAAATTGTTCTCTGAGAAAAGCCTAAATGAGTTTGTAAACACTTCTAGTTCATACGGACTTTACATTTAATATACAGTAACACTCATTATAGTTCTATGAAATACATACTTGAATATTAGAAGTTGTATATTAAATAGTATAATTTTGTGTTAGATTCGTACATCGGTATGGACCAGCAGCAGGATATGAAGTTAGACGTCAAGGAGGCAGCTGCCATCCCAGCAGAGCATCCTCAGTGGGACCTCAGCGACTCCGACACGGATAATAATGACCAGGTACCCATAATTCTACTAGAGAGAAAAAATGAAAAGAACCAGAAATAATAGAAATACTCTCAGTTGAACTATGGTTAGTTTTATTGTTAGAACCATAGACAAAAAAATGACCGTGAAAAGGTAATAATATCCATAGTCCCAAACTGATCTACGGACAATTTTTTGGGTGTCTTTCACTGAAATAAATATCTAAAATTAATTGTTTAGTTTTTTTGTTGTATATTCATCACTTGTTTATAATATATTCTTGCGTAAATTTAATTTTAAAAGTATTTCAGGCACACTCATCATTAATTATTGTAAAAAATATGTGTGCCGTATTACTTAAGTAGTATTGTTACTTTAATTGTGTACTAATTTGTGTTTGTGTTCAACAGGGAGGAAATGAAAGTGAGTTTACAACAGACGATGAAGTTGAAGAGGAGTAGTCGAAAATTAATAAGTTATTTTTATAGAGTTTATTACGAGGTATTTGTATGTTGTATGGTTTGAGAGCGAGTGAATATAATATTTTATATCCAGACATGTTTTATTTTTGCTTAAGCCTGTCCTGGTATAGTTTCAGCATTGAAAATTTTATCTACAACAGTTGTAACTATACTGAGACGATAAGCAGAAATTGATATCAAAATAAAGATGATTAAATAGGAAATATAATGATAAAGGTTTGCCTTAAAAAAGAGTTATAAAAATAATTTAAAAAAATAGCCATGACAGTGTCGTTATAAGTAAGCCACCAGTAAGTAGATGTGTTCATTAAATAATAAAATAAAAGTTTTATCTAATTATCAAATGGTTGGGTGTAAGTCGATCTTCATCGGCTCTTGTGTCAAGTGGTTTAAGCGGTCCTGCTTCCTACTGAGCCAGTTGTTGTGGGTTCAAAACCCTTATGGAACAGTAGCGTGTGATCCACAATTTGTTGTTTCGAGTCTGTTGTGTTCCTTGTACCTGTTTTCTTGTATGTTTGTAAAGGCCCCCACGACACAGGAGTTGATATTTCGTAGTGCGGGTGTTGATTTATAAAAAAAAAAGCTTTTCATTACAATTAAAGGTATTGTCATTTTATTTAGCTCGGCTTCAGTTATTATAGACAAGCTGAGCCTCGCGATGTTAGTCGCTGCAACAACAAAAGCGGTTTACGCCGCGGGCGGAAGCTAGTATAAAAAAGTAGAAAATCCCGTCAAAATCGTTCATTCTTGTAAAGGTACTTATTGGCAATAGAACCCGAGGCCTCAAGCACAGCAGGCAATCGTATATTTCTAAGTTCATAGAAATTATAGAAAAATATAGCCAGATATTCCTATTAGTCCTAGGTGAAAATTAAACCCACAATCTCTGGATTAGTAGTCAGGATCAATAACCATTAGAATTAGACGAAAAGGACCATCAAACTAATCAAGTCACGTTCGTCTGAGTATAATTTAAAAGGTATTTAATTGTAATTAAAAGTCATTTTAACAATAAACATTAACATTGTAATTAGAATATACTTGTTATAGAAAGATTTGAAGTTAAATAGCAACGTGACCTCTTGAATTCTTGAGACATCCATTTAGACTTTGAACATCCCGAAAATATTGGTGGTGAATGTTTGAATATTTGTGCCTGATTACAATAGATAATCTAGTCAGTAGCCTCAGTTTCTTGAGACATAAGGAAATAATATTTTTTGAGCACAAAACGATCAAGCTCTTAGGGTAAAATGGAGAGTAAGTAAATCGTCGGCTAAGCCGGCTTATGGTACAATGTAGGTAACATGTAGCACTATGTGGAGCTCCAAGTTACACAAAGGGATGTTGGTGCGAGGGTATCGTCCTCCGTCCTCGGAGGCTGTGCGGGCGCGGCCAGTGGGCGCGGGTGGGCGAGGGGTGCGCGGCGGGGGGAGGGGGCAGCGGCGGCGCTCGGCCGGCTCGCCGCGCCGCGCACTCGCGCGCCACAGCTCGCCCCAGCCCCACGACCGAACGACTCACGCACGCGCCCGGTGTCGTATTACCGCTCTAAATATAACTTGCGAGCGCGATCGCCAATTTAGAAACGGTCGCGCGCCGTGTTTTGAACCAGTGATTGACAGTGCAAGTGAAGAATACTACCCCGATTTGCGAACTATCGATCTTCGACGTAAGTATCCTCCAAATGTAAGTCTAGGCATAAGCGAACCCGTATATATTGTATTACCGCATCGCGGTTTTAAAATAAACAGCTGTTCTCGGAATCTATAGCGCTAGTAACAGTGCTAAATTGGGAGTACCATCCATTGGAGGTTTTGGGAAATATGAGATGCTTACGATTATTGAAACGATGCCTCGAATCGATAATTGCTGAAGTGCAGAAGCGACGAGAGATAACATGAAGATCTATAGATCTTGCTCAAAATAAATTTAATGCCAAAATATTTTATCATCCTGAAATGGAGGAAAGCTGTCACGAATTAACGTGAGGCTGGACTTATGGCAGACGTGTACACAGTTGTAGTGGTTACAGATTGACCTCGAATAATTCAGGAATCTAGGCTTAGGACACGATGACTGAAAATAAATGCTATTGGATTAAACAATAGAATTATGGTAACGTGTGTTTTACAAGTTGCAGCGAGTAGTCTGAAGAATTGACTTTGAAAATAATCTTATACTAATTCACCACAATTTTAATATTGAGTTGGTACCTATCTAATAAAACGAGCGCTGCAACCCAAGCGTAATTTATTTACTTTGTCTGAAAGCGATATAAAGACCAAACAAGTCTTAACATTGGAACTTGATCAATTGCATAAGCGACAATTGTTGTTAAAGCAGTTGATAAAAGTAACTAAAAGTTATTGGCAACCATTGCCGAGCTTATTGGCAATAGTACCTACAGGAAAGGACGAAGCGGGCAATGTCGCTATTATCCCATCGGTAAATTATAAACCTATGAAAAATACCTTATGTACATGCAAAAAATAGTAGTACATAAACAAAGAAGAAGGAAAATCAAAGTGAATTGCCCAATATATTATAGCATGATAAATAGTTGGTAAAGTTTTTGAATCTTAACGTTGCCTGCTAATATTATGGCATTGCAACCATACGTAAAATGCTGTCACATTTAGTCATGAAACTGCGGGTGTTTTAAATTTATTTATCATGATAAGATAAACATCCTTTTGCAAAAATAGGCCAATAAACATTGATCTATTTATAAGGTACACAAATTTGTTGGTAACATGATAGCCTTGAAATTTTATTTCATCCTACCATTTAAAAATGTGGGTGGTGTAGTAATTTTCAGATGACTGTTTAGCCCCAAGGATGGGTAAGTAGTAATAATACCTAGGGACACTTTTAGGATAAACATTATCATATATCAATACTTCGTGATAGTTAAAATAATTTAATGTAGAACATTCACAATTACAGAACTCATTGCAATCGCTAATCATGAAACTGATGCCACGTCTATAGAAAAAACATTTTGACAGAATTCCTTAGCGATGTGAATAATATAGCTGATGCGGGGTTTGAAATAATTTTGACAAAAAAAATTAAATAATAAACTTAGGAGTTGGTCACACTTATCATTTATGGGTATGAAAAATAGATGTTGGCCGATTCTCAGACCCACCCGATATGCACACAAAATTTAATAAAAATCGGTCCAGCCGTTTCGGAGGAGTTTGGTAACAAACACCGCGACCCGAGAATTGTATATATTACAATTAAAAGGCCTTTTAGCTCAGTTAGAGCACTACATTATTATATCAACAAATAAAATTAACACACTCGCTTTATTGTAGTCCGATCTATTCCTAAATTCAGAGATTTTATGCATCTACTAGTTTAATAGTTTCATGGTAGTATCCCTGAATGTGGCCTGCAGACCCCGCAGTAACGATTGGTGATATCCAAGCACATTGGCCACGGGCGTGCGCGCCATGAATCGAACCGCGGACTGATATCGGGCCGGTTAGACGAGTCCCGCCGCCAGAGAGTGCAACGGCCCAAACTAAAGGGATTTTAAAACGTTCGTACTTTCAAGCCCTTTGATTATATACTGCTAGACTTTGTATTAAAAACATCTCTGTTTTGAAACTAATTCATTGTATCTGATACGTTACGCAGTAAGTTGCTTGATTATAGATTTACCAGTAGAAGATGCGATGGTCTGTCAATATTGATGAGCAAATATGCGCGCTTGATAAGGGGCATTAATTGAATCAAATTGTTCATATTTGTATTTAATATTTGTTATTCATGGTTATATGTAAATAGAGATGACTCTTAATGTAACAACATGTTTGTCCGCGACAGCGATTTAAATAGCCATTACGTGTAATATATTATCAATCCTTGGAACTGCGACGCTTAAGCCGTTCTATTCAATGTGTACAAAGCGCGTTTGAAGCATAGCACTAAAATAATTCCATACATCTTCTTTTCCTTTAGTTGGTATCATTAGGTGCTAATTATAAATAAACAAAGAATATATTTATACATGTGCCTATATCCATAAACTTAATAATTTAGGCTATCTACATATTTTGTTTATTAGTTGTTAAAAAAGACAATGTCCTATGTACTTATTAAGTATTCAAAAGTAAGGTTACTACGATGGACATGCTTAGTTGTTGACCGTCTTATTTTACACAACTAACTTTTAGAAAAAACCTGAGTTGTAGTATTTGTGTATAAACTTGGAGTCAATAATGAAATTTGAATACGGTGCATATCACGCTTTAAATTGCGCATTATAAAATGGTGTAGTATTATATATATATATAATGTTTATGCATGGTACAGACTTACAAATAGTTTTGATAAGCCCAAAACAACATTATAGAAAGTCCGTTGATTTCAAAAGAAAAATGGTAATAGTTTCTAAGTTCCTTGATACTTAAAAAATATCTTCCTCTTTTAAAAAACTCATCTGGGACATGCAAAAGTTGGGGAAAAGAGTGCGTTGCGTTACAAGTAACTTGATTTAAGAGAAACTTTACTGTTGCTGCATTTGCCAATGACTTTAGGCTTAGGACGAATACTAAGATACTGGACACAAAAGAAAAATTGAAGTACAGGACGATGGGCCAAAGGATACAGCATATCACGGATGTGAGTTTGTACGTTCGTCCTGTGATTGGAGAGTGATCTAAAACAGAGTCCTCAACTGGCCATAGATAAATTATTTATCAATGGTCGCTGCTATGCAGTATCTACAGTATCTAAATGAGAAATAAATGTCTTAAACCTTTTACTGCCTCGATGGCGCAGTGGTAGCGTAGACTACTGTGCTTGAGGTCTCAGGTTCGATTCCTAGGTCGGACCAAATAACAAAATATTTGTTTCGGAGTTTGGATGTTTCCTTTGTATATATTTACAAAAAAGTGAAAATGTTTTTATACCAGTTGTCTAAATACCGATAACGCAAATTCTGCTTAGTTAGATCGTGTTGTGTGTTAGATGTTCGAATTATTTATTATTTATAGCTAGCAAAATGTGAGTGATTAATACGCCATTAACACATATTCGGGGATAAATTGCGAGTATGTAAGAAAGAGTAATAATACACATATAAATAAATTGTTTCAAGGAAAATTACCACCGTCAATACATATATACATACAAATATGTATACCTACATACATTGGCCGATGACTGTAGACTGCCTGCGAATTCTTGTTTTACGTTTGTATTGTTTCACAACTGTAGGTTGTCACCTTCCGTTTACGTATTAGTACCAATTTGAATGCAATTGTCAAGTTCATACCGACTTCTAAGTTAATGTAAACTTGTTTTCCAATTAAACCAAGATGCTACCTTTTAGTCGTTATCGGAAGTAATGACACATATTCTTAGCGACACGTACAATTAGAATAATGTTTATCAGGTAATTTTTATTTGTTGACATTGAAGTGTTTGCACTTTTCCTGGCAAACATATACATGTTCTTGTTAGTTGGAATTTATAATTGTTGGGTCTTCTAACTGTCACGATCAATTATAATCTATGTATTATATGTTACCCACCGAACCTACTTCTTTTGAGTCTGTTTAACAACCAGTTTTTACTATTTGAGGTTTCGTCCAGAAAGGTTTCTTTCATGTTTCTTTTATTCTTGGGCCTTAAAGGATGAGTCATAGAGGTCGGATGTCTGGGCATGGCTTACATTACTCATATATTTATTCCTTATTGAAACGATGCACCGACTATTAAATTAGCGCGTACTGTTTTAAGTAAAGTTGTATGAAAAAAGATTGCAATTATACGAAACGTTCCATTTAAAATAGTTCTCGTCAATATTTGATAAAGAACATCATCTTCACGGTTACTTTAATTTATTATTGTCAGACTCTACTACACACTAACCACAATGTGAACAATGATAGCAGACAATCAAAAATATCAGATTTCGTTCGTCAATATCGATGAGCGTCTTGTTCGTCAATGTAGGTTAAGAAATAAACTTGTTTTATGTAGCGATTTGCAATTAGCCCCAATTAACCTTTGAACTTGAAGAAAATAATACCTATGTTCTTCTCTTCCTCGCCTATTATATTGGTTGTGTGTGGTTGCGTTTGCGATTCTATTACGCTATAAAATTTCATGGGACTTTCACCAATTCGAGCTAGATATTTGTGTAGTAAGCAGTAACAATTTAGTACTTCGCTACTGCACGTACATTGTTTTTTGTCAGGTGTTCTTATAAGTATAGAAATTAGTACATAGTAGAAATAATTAATAGTAACTATTATTGGAATTTCGTTTTAAAATTAATACTTACGAATATTACGAATTGTCATTGTTATTAGGAATGAGAGTATGTTAGATCGGTCAAGCGACTATTTGCTTTTTAAACAGCAAGAATGTCTATTGTTTGTTCTCTGTAGTGTAATTTCAGCTTTATAGTCTCATTGAAGTATAAACGGAGTATATTGTTGTCGGGGAGACTGGCATAAGTAGTGAGTCGAGTCATTCATAAAGATGTCAATGTGGCACCGGGATCAGTGATGCACATCCGTTGTTCGGAACTCATGCATACTTTTATGATAAATACGAATTTGTCCAGAACAATAACGAGACTATTTATTACGTTATTAGTCATATATGCTTCGAACGGAGTGACGTCACCATTGGTCCATACATGTACGTAACTTCTTAGAATGACCACAAACCATACGTAAGAAGATATATCTAGACTAAGCGACGAAATAAAGCTCAGTCTGCGTGTATCCGTGAGTCGAAGAAATAGGAAGCTGTGGAACTTCATTACAGAACGATTTAATTTCTTTTAGAGATGATGGACACGATTTGACTTAATATTTATCGTCTACAATTTAATTCATGGTCATCTAATTTCGTGGACTCTTGGGTAGAGATAGTTGTACAAGTCTAAAATATTGGTTGCCTGCCAAATTGTAAGTCTATGTGACACATTTGCTTCTAAGTTTTGCGTTGGTTTTACGGTAAGTAGGAATTTACAATGTCATTTAAAAGGAATTTATAGCACTACAGGTATTTTAAGTACAATAACATTGAACTTGTTCCTTGCATCTATTAATGTTATTTTAATCTATTTAAAAATGAGTGTTGCTTAAGAGGTTGTTGCGTCATTCGTACGAGTCGATAGACGAGTACTTTCATTCAGAAGATACCTTGTACATATAGGGACATAAAGACGTACCTTTATCTTAAAGTGAATAGGTACTTACATCGATAGAAAGCTTGAAAATATTTCGTTATAAATTGACATTTTAAAATGTTTAAATTGTGTATTATATACCATTTTGATCACCAGTCTTTAGTACTTAGTTGTTATATGGAAATCAGTATATATATGATCGCTCGAAAGAAATCTTTTGCTTCCGAATATCCATATTTACAAATTGAGAAATTAAAAAAAAAGTTTTTGGCCTACTAAACCACGCTGGTTATAGGCAGAGTTTATATGTTTTTGTGTCAAGTTTTAATTCTCTTTGCAATGCTTTGTCTTAATTTGTAATTTGCTTTCCTCGTCAGGTCTGACATCTTCATCATTCTTAACCCATCCATCACACAGGCTTCGTTCGTGTAGACTTTTTACGTAAAATCGATACGGTCAGGTGGTTTGATAGGAACACCTTACCCTGGCTGGATGTTAAAGTTATTGCCTGTTAAGGGACGTCAAGGCTTTTATTTTACTATCCTATGAGTACGAAGCTCTTCGAAAAGCGCTCATGGGTAACTTTATAAGTCATGTATTTTTTCCAGCGAGATATTCGTACAATCTCGATGATTTTTTCTGAAACATACACCTACGGGAAACTTAAATGTAACTTGCCAATTATAAGCCAAACACTTGATATGCCTCTCGCGGTTTGTTGACAACTCCGGGCACAAATTGAGAGTAGTTTGACAGTTTGTTTCTGTTGTCTGGAATGGTCTGTAAATAGTGTTTTTTGAAATACATTGCCCCAAAAGAACTCTTTCGATCACGTGTTTATTCAATTTTAATTTTCAAAATTTAAAAATGTTATTCATGGATCAATGGATTTTACACGCGTCTCTGTTATCCGCCCACTATTCGCTACTGAATATGAGTGCCAACTAGCCAGTGTAATTTTAGAAGAATCTTTTCTACCTACTACAAATATGTAACACATTTTAACATAGTAGATGCGTCCGTTCATTTACATAACACTACTAATATTATAAACGCGAAGTTTGAATGGATGTTTGTTCATTGACGTAAATACTACTGAATGGATTTTAGTGAAACTTTGCAATAATATAGCTTATACATCAGAATAACACATACGCTACTATTTGCCACGATAACAGATATATGCGCGGGCGGAGCGGCGGGCAGTACCTAGTCATTTATATGCTACAAATTAAGTGACACTACATTTAATGTAATCTCAAGTCGACTCAAATTTAAGTACTTTTTGACTTAATGACGCTGTGTAGTAGGTATATTGGAATCCGCCAGACCATTAAGCAGTGATAGCCAGTGGAATTCTACACTAAAAACATTATCTAGGTTTCATTCGTGGGGCTTCTTACAGACTTTCCTTTACGTTAAAAATATTATTGAATGCTATTTGCGTTCAGTAAACATATTGCAACTTATTAGTTGCTATTTTATATGTATATTATATATTTTCAACCAAGCTACATTTTGACTAAAGCCAATGTTAGAATTTATTCATTTTGTAACGTAGCGATATCAACTCATTATTCGTTTGAATAGCGCGGTAAATCTCAAAGCCTCCTTTCTGAAAAGAGGCTTATGTCCAGCCCTGTACTGTTAAAGGCGGTTGGGCTGTTATGTGACGTGGTGTGGTTGTTTACCTGCGTAAAATTACTAATAAGGTTTTGGTCTCCGAAAACTTCATGCAAACGTAAGCCGATTTTTTTGGTTACCACTTTTCAAAATCTTAGTTACATTATTATACAAATTTCAATTATTTAAGCACGAAACTTCTAAACATCTACATATTATAATAAAAGTAAGTTAGCTACTGCTGTAATCTTTTTTTTCGGGATCTTTTTTTTTGTTGTTTCTGATGAGAAAAGCTAAGAAATTGAATTATAATAATAAAAAAAATAAAACAAAAAGCCTTTATTGTTGATCTTATTTTTAAATAACAAAAGTTTTGTATGTATGCCTAAAAACTTATTACTATTATCAAAATTTACTATTTATTATTATTATTATTAATTCGGCAAACTGTAGTTACTCCTCAACTTTTCTACCGACAAAGGCCTCCTCTAAAGATTGCCATTCACATCTATCCCTTGCCATTCGAGTCCATGTTGGACCCGCAATTTTCCTGATATCATCTTCCCATCTCTTAGCTTGTCTTCCTCTGTTTCTTTTACAGTCTAGTGGGTACCGTTTCTCGTCCATTCTGTTATTAGTCTTGTCCATTTTTTCTTCCTTTCTCTTATCATATTTTCGGGGGTTCTAAGGGATCGACAGTTAGTAATTGCTATATAAATACCATTTGTTTTCGTTTCTTTGTGTCTGTCATTATTTTTAATCTTTAGAGGGTCGTGGTCATTTTCCCCCACGAGGACCAGTCGTCTTGGGGGAGAAGAAATTGAATTAGGTATCTTCAAACAATTATATGGGCACAATCAAAGAAAAGAACTACAGTTGCATGTTTGTGAACTACGTGTTATCACCGAAGCGTCCGAGTGACGCGATGGCTGGTCGCCAAATCTTTCGTAACCGTTCTATATTTAAATACCAAGGTTCTTACATTGCAGTTTGGGGGTTATTGACTTTAACACGGGGTTATACAACACATTATTTCATAGTTTAGAAAGAAAGACGCAAAAGCCTAGAGAATGAGACGGAGACTTTGACAGTGAGAAACCAGTGTTAGTGCCAAGTTTACGCAAAACGCAGACGTAATGCTTACACAGAGCTAACGCAAGAGAATATAAATTAAATGAAAGTTTTTACATTTTATTTCACAAAGTTTAAACATGTTTCAGCTCTCATTGTTAATTGGAGAACATTTATCACCGATATCGCAGTCCTGTCCGACCATGGTTAGCTTCGCCAAAAGCATTCCTGAAAGCAAAAGTTAAAGAAAAACAGTAAAATGCAACAAATTGAACACATTAGGTGTGGTTATTTAGAACTACTTGAACTTTAAATTATAAATAAATTGTTACACTCTAAAACTCTAAACAGAAACTGCCTGTATCTAAATAGATACAATATTTCTAATTTGAAGACTCTCAATTCAAAGTAATTGTGAGAGCTTTATGCCAAATATTACAAGTAGATATAATTAATGAAATACAATAATATGGTAATTGTAAAAGGCTCAAATATGCAACATCATTCATTGGTTAGTCGGGCAGCAAACAAACGATCGAGCGACGGCGCCACGTCGCTGTCCCCGTCAGCTGGTCGGAATAGTTCAGCAGACGCCAATGCTTGCGACACCTTCGCTACTAACGCACCAATCGGCCACTGCTCGGGCATGCAATTTGCGTGTATCGTACACAAATAATCAACCCTATACATGTAGTTAAAAACAACAAGCTCTTTCGATGAATACCCAGATATTTGCATTTTTTATGATTAATATTATTGGTAACATACTGTCGGGTATCGATCGTCTTTTAAAGCACCGAGAACAGCACGACCTCACAAGGCCGCACTTGAATAAACAATGTTAAACACGTATATATTTTGTAATTACGATAACTAATGTCTGTAAACTGTATTAAGTTAGCTAGGAGATTTGCACGAAGTACAGAGACAGTGAAAATAAGTTTATGAAGGCCTTCTGTCAAACTTGCTATACGTGCAGTCTGTGGATTAGATCTGGACGTCGATGCAATATTCTGGTACGTGTACAGAAGAAAACTGTTGGTGACAATGTTTGAAAAACGAAATCGTACATATCGATGGTTTTACGGTCTTTAGGTACGTAAGAAAATGGCAACACCAACGGTGTCTTGGAAGTTTCTACAGGTACCTTTCCCATAAAGGTATCTATAGAAACTGCAGTACATTGGCATTAGAATATGTAACTTCAAACCAATGGTGCTTACACGATATGGGTTTTATCCCAAAAAAAATTACCACCATTAAGTAGAATTAACCGTAGAACCAATCTCCCCTCCCTATTTCTGGGGAAGAGGACATCCACAGGGCCGAAATAAAAATAATCATTAATAACAAGTTACAAAATTACTTGTCCGAAGTAATCCTTTCGTTGCTATTCACGGAATTAATAACTTTGCCGCAGATCAAATTTCCTCCTTCACATTTTTTACTTTCTCCCTTCTCTGCATCATCCTTGGTTGACTGGTACAGAATGCCTTGGGCATTAAGTTCGCCAATGCACAAATGTGCATGATGTATAAATAAATAAATAAATATGTCTATTGCTGCTGGGAGTCACTCACCATCAAGTGACCATATGACCATAAAAAAGTTAATTACACTTAGGCACGTCCATACGGAACTTAGGAAATACTTAAGGGTTTAGTTCAAAATAAAATTACTAACACTGTTACAAAACTTCACCTAGATCTTTTTAATCTTAATAATTCTAGTGGGTATTGACGGCTGTTGAGAATAGCTGTAGATTTATATTCTACTTACTTATGTATATGTAGGTACTTTAGAACTACACTCCCACGCATCCCGCATTTGTTCCCGCTATGTTACACTATGCAGGTGTGTGAACACATACCGCACTAATACTAATATGTCTTTGTTATTATCACCAAGATATCTGTTACATTTACACTCAAGTCAATTACACACACCCGTCTTCCTACCTACTTTAAGTTTTGCTGAAATGCTTTTCTATGCTATGCATATGGTGTGAATGCAAAATGATGTCGTTTGTCGCCTGGTACTACTCCCAGGATGTAAATAATACTTTTAAAAATGTATGGTTTTATTCACCCGTACATTTTATCTTGAAAACCTTATTAAAACCGTCTAGCAATATGACTTTCGTCTTAAAAGTTTTAATTAAAATTAAAAACAAACATTTATTATTAGTTGATTGGTAATGTTTTACATAGAAATCAATTAAAATTAGTAAGTATACGTTTATAAACAAAAACTATGAAGTTTGTTTAAAATTAAAAGTCGTTAATAAATTTAAGTTACCGGTTTCGAACCTTAGCCAAGTTCGTAAATAAATAAAGAACTGGTTCCAAAAGAATCGGCGAAGAAAATGATTTACAATATAACCAAATAGCCTACTTTCTAAATTTTCACCAATAATTGATGCCTTATAAATCTTAAGATGGTATGAATAATTTTGTCTAGTTTGTCACTCAGAGTTTACCAAATTGAAAATTATTAAGTATTTTGGTGTGTTAATTATTTTAGTTATTTCTTTGAATTTTCTTGTAATTACATAAACAAATCCTAAATAAATTAAAATTAAAATTAAATTAACAAATCCTACTTATTAAATCGCACTTATTTCTTATTTGAATGCCTTTAGTTTCGAGTCCGTTATGTGTGTTAAAGTGCTTCTGATTTACCTAAGTGTTGTTGAGAGATATATGCGCGTCATAAAGTCTCCATCTCATTTCGTCCAAATACCTGGTAAACCGCTTTTGTGAACGACAACGAGCGCGGTATTCCGTGGTTACTCACCGGTGACGTCATCGATTAACGTATGACTAACAGTCGGGTGAAAAATCAAATGTGTTAAATAAATAATATTGAACAACAAGAATTCCGAGATACTTCCGAGAACTGCTGCGGAATTAAGCGATTTGTGTAAAACTAATAACGCAAAATCGAGCCTGTGCCCTTTACTGGACTTAATAAAATATATTGATAGGAAGTACAACCTTATATTATTATTTGTCATTATAACCTAAATATTATTATTTGTCATTAATTAATTCAAATGTAATTTACTATACTTTTATATCGCACACCTGCTCTGTCACTACTACATACTAAATTCTTGCGGTTGATTAATTGATATGCATTAAAGGATAATTTATCTAATGGTAAAAGTCATAATAAAAATAAGTGTGAACATTTCCGTGAGTAACTCAACCAAGAAGCTGCCAATAATGTGTTCGGACAACTTTTGAAACGCCTACAGTATTTAGTGGGTGACAGCAAACTAAATAAAATCTAAATGTTAAAACATATTAGAGCTAAGTCGTAAAAAAGCTATAATAATTATCAAACAGCATTCTTGAGATAAGACACTGCCTGTAAACATAGTTCAGTCACGAACAAAGGCTTTCGTTGACATTGGACCTTTAAGGACGACAATATAAAGATGAGAGATAATTGCAGGAAAATCAATATAAAATTCATCATAATTGAATTTATAATGAGTTAAACGTCGCATTGTAAGTCTTACTGGACATTATATTACTATAAACATCGTGAATATATTTTAATAAATTATGCCAGCTAGGCTTTCTTAAGCTTGCTAATGTCATTTCGATTATTTCCTCAAATGTTATGACTAGGAGGAACTATAAACAACGAGATAGAACAACCGAACAATGTAACGTAAATAAAAAGGTTACTCGTTCAAGTAGTTCGAATCATCAATTTTTTTAAGATCAATATGTGTCAAGATCTTTTTGTAACACTGCCATGTAGTCTCTTACGTACTTTAGTGTTCACAAATCAAGTGCTCCACTCATTTTCTGATCCAGTGAAGATTACTTATAAGTGCCCAGTAATACTGGCGGAAAATAAATTGAGGCAGACTTAAGGTTAATCAGGTTTTTCTAAATATTAATATTAAAACTGTCATTCTGATTTCTTTGAAAACATGGGTTTCTCACGTGAGGCGATAATAATAGTCCAGTCTCATTAAGCCGTTGTACTTTATTCAATTGCATCTTTATTCAACACGGGATTACATTGTTAAATGGCACGTCCGATAGCAACTGTGCTGAAACGATTATAAACAGTTCAAACTCCTGAAACAGAAGCAACATTCGATCACGATTCTATTATACATACATACATACATTAAAAACAACATTAATTCAATATCTTTATTTCATTTTTATTGTCTTTATGAAACTCTTTTTAACATCAAACTGTGTGTAGTAGTTATCTATTTCAAAACCACATTTGAATAGGCACGACAACTTTTTTCGCAATTGAGAAGTGTTAAGTGCTGAATACCACATCATTAACAACAAAGGACTAGTTGGGTTCATTAGTACCCTCTTTATTGTAAATTTTGATGAGCATTGTAGGAGACAGCAAGTGTCAGCTCGTGACTCGTAACACGATGCAATGGAAGGGTACGGAATAAAACAATAAACTTAAACACAAACAGTGTAATAACTACACACTTATCACGGCTGCTATTTTATAATTTTTCAGTTTATCCACATCAGATGTTTTAGGAGTTGTTTTTTATTAAAAACAACCAACATTAGTGACCTTTGAAAAATTCAAATACCTAACATTTGTCGGGACGTCTTGCAAAAACGTGACCGTCTGCGATTCGTTTCAACTTATGTTCAGCTTCCTCAACAAAGGCCGGCTGGATTTATGTTTAACTAATATAAAATAATTACTTTTAATTGCAACGTGATTTGCTAAACATTATACGTAAATCAATAAGGCAGTTACATATCTTAGAGATGCCGCCAATCGATTTTGATATTTTAATTGCAAGACGAGGGTAAAGGGTTAACTAGATAGCTATTACGACGTCCCATTAAATCTACGTTGACATGTTTCAAATAAACAATCTCTTCACTTGAGAGTAAATTATCTTTGTAGTTCTCTATTACATTTAAAAAATCTTAAAACTATGTATTTCTATTAACGACACTGAGGCTTCATGTGTCTGTGTAATACCTAACCTCTAACTAAACAAATTAGACATCGTCAATGTGGTTGGTTCTCTATCTTATTGAATTAATATACGGTCTGTCAGACGAAACCAAGATGCTATCAGACTTTTATAATCAAATTTCAAATATCACGGAGAGAAATCTTAGACCTCTGAAAACCGATAAATGATTTGATTATTGTTTATTCCTTGTAGTTTTAAATAAACGAGTTCCGCTCTCAGCCTCCTTTCACTGATGTCTTTTAGTTTTGTACTTAGATATTGATCGAAGATAAAATAGATCGCATGATGTCTGCATACAGTACGCGGCCCGTGAGATTGGGCATGACAGAAAATAAATCTTCAATTGGGTCAATCAAATGCCAGGCTAATGGTACCACAGTGTAGTACTTAATCATTATTTTTGTATCCACTTTGTAATTTATTTCTTTTGAGAATGGTGATGAATTAAAACAAGATAAAGGTATGGAAATGGAAACTAAAAGTTTTTGAGATCTGCGAAAATTCGGACCAACAATCTGAAAGAACATAATTGGATCTAGCCTAGATATTATTGTAGGTTAATTTAAAGCCAAGATAAGTAATTCAAAATGCCTAACGTGTTTTATATTTTTGTTAACAGATGGCACAGGTTATAACTGTGCGGTTGAACAAAGCCGACCACCAGCCGCTGGGCTTTCGTCTGCAGGGCGGCAAAGATTTCGGAACACCGCTCGTCGTCCAAAAGGTCAGTAAACGGACGTGTTAAATACATATCCGCTTATATAAGTACGTAATTTACGACTGCGTAATCGCGGCTTTTAAGTACCACAGCTGGGAGAAATTATGGAGTTGCAAAATGGTAACAGGTAACAGTAACTGTGGAGGTTATAAATTATTAGTTTGACTAAACCGACTGAAGCGGACGCATTACGAACCAAAGAAAATTCATTCAAGATTGCAAGGAACTGACTAGAATAGCTATACTTTTATCTACTAGTAGGTAGATTATTTTCTAATTTACCAATAGGTAACGCTCTTACGACAGCCGGTGAATAAATATGGTGACAATTCGTATTCTTAATTCGTCCCTACACGGAAAGAAAGAAATCTAACTTCAACATATATATATTGAAGTTAGTTTTCTTTCTTTCCGAAAAGAAAACTAAGGGAAAGGAAACAAACGAAGGGACGAATTAAGAATAGGAATTGTCACCATCTTTATTGGCATAAGACACTGCAAAGAGAAGGATAAATTATCACAAACCATATACTAACTCATCAGGCCAGCGTGGTATAGTGGGCCAAAACCTACTTTTCTATGGAGAGGCATATTTTCAGCAGTGGACTAAATGTGTTGATGATGATGAAATAAGGGTAACTACGATGAACTAAACAAGTAGTAGAGTAGTATCGACGTTTTCGTCCACCCACGTTCGGACACGACAATTCGTTGACCAGACGACAAAGAACAGTTTTTGTAAAAAATGTGCAGTTTTATACGTAACAAGCTCAAAACGTGAAAGATTTTTAAGTAAACCTTCTGCTAGTCTGCTGTTGCTAGTTGCTAATTTACTTAATTGTAATGAAGCTATTTTTGTTTATGTATAATCAAACAACTCTACTTCTAAAATAGCTCAGAACCCAAGTAAAATGAAATGTAAAATGATTGAGTAAAATAACAAAGCACAAATGTATTCCTTCCTAATTTATGATTAATATATAGATAACAATTCAGTTAATATTTTCTATGTTTGCGGGTTAACTAGGCTTTTCAGGATTTCTCCTAACAACAAACGAGCTTAAATTTAAAGATTTTAGTATCGATAAAATTTGTGAATTCGTCAGAAAACGTCTTACATATTATTTTAGATACAGATACACAGAAACACAGTCTCCTATAGATTTTCGGGACCTTTTTCATTATAATTTTTATACGATCGTAAGGGCCTGATATCCAAATGATTTTCATAATCTTAAATCAGGTCTAGGTTTTTACTATTTATTTTATATTACAATAAAAAATTTCAACTTTATTTCTTGCAGTCAGCAAACAACTTAAAAAGTGATTTTTCATCAATTATGAATCGTAATAATGAATAAATTTATCTGAAATTCGTATTAGAGTTTAACTTCATTAAAAAAGAGATTAAGATTTTAAAATTATTTCATTGGTTAATGTAGTGAGTCTAGTAGGACCATTTAAGTAGGTAGGTATGCATGTAGATGTCAGTACCCGAAAAAATGTCGATAAACGATAAGTTAACCGAAGGAGCTTTTACCCACTCATTAACTGTTAAGTGACCCCGTTAAACATTTGATTTAACACTTGTTAGAAAAAATATTTAAAAAACTTACATTTAAATACTTGAGCGTAGCTCGTACACACTTTGTTTATGTACACATATGTTTCTTGTATTTGAAATATAATAAACGAGCCACTCTGGCGCACAATTTATTTTTAACGCAGTAACTACTTACTAACAATTTACTCTTTATTACGTTTATTAATTACGCTCCAGCACTACAAAATGTTTTTTTAATACTTGTAAAACATCTTATATAATTGCATTTTTATGATTTTATTTTATACCTACTTTTATTACTTATATAATATTCAACACGATTTGAACACAGTCCTGCCTTCAACCTCATAATTATAAAAAGAGAAGCGCGATTTTGTACTTGTAATTTTATCAAACAATGGCAATGTGGCGTATTGCGTGATTCATCATTAGATTAAAGTATAAAATTAAACGTTGGCACTACAACCTAGATGAAATAGTTAATGAGTTGGGACATTTACTAGTTAATAATATAATTGTTGAGCACAATTTTAAATTTAAATTGGCTGTAATTTTGAACATTTCTCTCATTCCAGGTGGTCCTTCATATTTGAGGATCGTGGATAACATCTGAGTTAAGCAACTTGAACGCGACTCGGATGTCTTTCCATCGGTTCATGTTCACTGCAAATCTGAATCTTAACTAACAAGCAAATTTTAGCAAAATGGAGCGACATACTCTTATTATCACATACGTTTACGTGTGTATGTATGTTAAAATTATATTTCAACTAATAAAGCTTTTGGCGTCTATTCAAGCCAAAAGCTGTATTAGTTTTAGCATCAAAGGTTAAAGGCGTTAGCAAAAAATTGTAGATACAGAACCTCGCAAAAAGTCGATAGCAAATGTTATTTTTTATCTTGGTCATGAACCGATCGGTCGAGTATATATCGGGTATGACGTTTAGCAATGTCAATAGAAGATAGCGAGCGATGGTATATTTATTAGCTTAGCCAATTCAAACGGTACATTTTGAATGATACGTTACTTATGATGGTTCGTGATTATGTTCAGCTAAATAGATGTCAAGAGTATTTTGTATGACAGTTTATTGAACTTAAGCCTTCTAAAAGCTATCACCAAAGATGTCATGCATTATTAAGGTGAGCAGACTTTCTTTATCTGCTAAATGTCTCTTTGTTGTTTTCGATACGTAGATTTACACTTAAATACTTCTTTGTCTACATATCCACTTACCCAATCTGCGTTTTAGATAAAACATTAGTCATTTTTTTTCTCTAAACGCATGTTATTGAGCTTATATCACCACACAAGTATTACTTGCACATCCTTTAATAAATATATTTCTAGCAGTAAAAAAATTGGCGTACCTATATACTAAGTAGGTACATCATTCTTGCATCATCATCATTTGACTAAGTATTTACAAGTTTAAGTTCGGACTGTCTTGCATTAGTTAAAAAAAAGAATAACTTTTGTATTTTGGTCATTTGAATGCACTTACTGAAATATTTATACGATATATTTAGTATATATTTATTCTTTATATTTGTACGAAATTGATATTAAATATATATTTTTACTAGATATCCACAATCAGCACGCATATTATAGTAACGATCAAAACTTGAAAAAATTGAAAAAACAAAAAACTATACCTACAATAAAACTTTATTTGCATACTTTCAAGTGATTTCTTTTAAAATGGCTAATAAAAGCAAATCCGCCGTTTATCTATGACGACAATGAATTATGCTTCTCTCTTAATCCACGGGTTCTCTTTAATAGAAATACTGGACACCTTAAACCAGGAACAAATGCTGCATATTATACAAAAAAGTATAATACAACAAATACTTAAACAATACAAAGTTAATACCGTTTTAAGAATTTACATACAGCTGAACACAAGAACGCAAATTATACGGGTATCCTCGAAAAGTTTGCAAGGTTTTAAACAGAAATTGACTTGACTACATATCAGAAGTTTGCTTACAGATATAAAAAAACCTTGTATATATTTACAATGAGGTTTTGTATTTTTTTATTGTTTTTTTTAACTTTAAGCCGCCAAAAAGTTTTGACAGTTTTGATCTATCCCATTTACTGACTGTAAAGTCCTAATGTAGACATAACAAAAGGTCGTTAAATTGTTATCACAAACACTAAAGCTTAATTGAGAACGGATATTTAGGAAATGTGATAGCAGATAGCTCTCTTTGAAGTGTGTATAACATAAAAGCTAAAAATATATCGTTACAAGCAAGTGCGGCTCAACAAATCTATTCTGTTTAATTCGTTGCTATTTCTGAAAGAGCAGTCCAGATTTTTTGCTGTTGTGTTTATCTCCACGGCCACGTACCAGTTTCACTCTTATTAACCGGAATCGCGCACAGCTTGCCGGGCATTGGTAGTTGCGTAACTATTCGGGTTCTGTCGTTTATATGGAACACAATCTGAGTCACGTACTGGCAGGGATTTGTTTTGAAATTAGAACGGTGAGCTGCGACAACAACGCCTTCTGTGGATTATCGCTGTGTCTATTCTAATTACATACCGTGTACACTGCTGTTACTGATAAGTCTGATAGCAAACATACTTTCTTTAAATACCCACTCGTATATAATGTATGCTTGCTATTAGTCCAAGTAGGAGTATTAATTATCAATTTAGTATCAATCTGTTCGAATCTGAATAGTTCTCGGACGTTCGTTCGTTCTCCGATTGACTGGACTGGCCGCCGTGGCCGATTACGGCCACGGCGGCCAGTCTCAACGGAGACCAGCCAACTACGCAGGAGATATTATTGTGCACAAGTGCGTACGCAAACACAGAGAACACTCTCTGTTTCCTCTCTCTCATTAGCCGATGGCACGGTTAAACAACACGATCAAGGAGAGATCAGTTGCAGGACCGACAGTTTTACGCGATCTCCGAGGCACGGGGGTTCAGACCCCAGCTTCCAAACTCCGAGCTCTTATCAAGTATTTATATAGTCAGAAAAACTCAATAACACTTTTGGCCCGACTCGGGATTTGAACCCTTGATTGGCTGTCGCATACTTCAACCGCTTGCTCCGAACGGTGCGGTTAGATGCGCAAAAGTTTTTTAGGTCCCTTTGGTTGATAGAGGGACGCGGGGATAGTAGTAGCAGCGTTTTCTGAGCAAGTGATTGGAGCGTCAGTTGACTACACTTCGATTTTGTTTGTTTTGATTTGTTGCAATAAGTGTACTATGCGCTAACTTACCCCCACTAAGCCGAAATCTGGCTAAATTACGTGCCGGTGCCTCTAAATGTCATTGAAGTAATTTGAATAACATTTTGATATATTATGAAAAGAGACAGCCTTTTCCAGATATTACCGTTTCTAAGTCTTCATCATTTATATTGTTATCTTATCACATTCTTCATGAATTTTTTGATTTATTGTTTTCCTTAGGCCCTTCCTTCAATCGGAAAGTTCTTAACTGGTAATAATAATACTTAGTGATGTTATTTCAGGTGAAATAAAACCTTCATACATTTTGACTGTAATATAATAAATGTATGTATATCTGCCAAATATAAAGAGAGTCTTTAAATGTTCTCTAAACGTCTCATTTATTTTATGAGCTGCCGAAGTCTTGAGTGATGTTGTTAAATTCTTAGGCGTGCCGTGTACCTACTATCTACAAGTGGACGAAGTGTCAAGAACTTGGATTGGAGATTATATGTTTGTATGCATTAAGGGTAAAGGTGACTACATAAAATTCAATAACAAACAACCTTTTACCTTGGACATAATGGACTAGTCACATCACATCATGGATAAACCATCGTAAAATCATTACCTTTTTCAATATTACACAGACTCTTTGACTTGGTAGAAAGCTTTATACCTTAGTTCTATTTGAGCTAAGGTGGAAAGAAATATAATCGTAATATTGTGGTGTTCGTCCTCGTTAGTAAGAGAAGAATGGAAGATAATAAAGAAAACATAATACGGCTTGGCCTCGCGACCTGGCGCCCGGCGCTGCCGAGGTGCATTTAATTTCTTGTTCTTGTACCTCTCTGGCCGTATATGGAGGCAGCGCGTGCGGCGCCGACCTAAGGACATTCATAGATGCATGTATGTATTAAGTATGTTTGTATCATACAAGCACTTACAACAATGGAATAGGTACTAACATAAATACCATATTTAGAATATATCTCAAGTAATTTTTTGCCAATTTGGTAGATTCCAGCTCAATCTAAATACGGATTTTATGATGAAACTGGTATAAAACTTCTTAAAAATTAATTAAGCCAAAGTAACGTAATATAACATTTCAAGTGTTAAACAACTTTATGTTCTTAAAAACAAAAACAAGTCCGCGTTCAGTTACGCTTAAATGTGAATAATTAATTACATACGATGACACAATTGCGATAATACATGATATGGAATTGCAAAAACAGCGATAGGCGTGCAAGGTGGACGTAGAACAGTTCCATCTGACTAACGACCCCTTGTAAAGGAATGCAACTTTTTGCGCCCGCAAATTACCGCACGACGACGGGCGTCCCAATAAGTATGTAGGTATGTAGTTGATCTATAAATTTGTCGCTCGTCAGCTAGGGTCAAGTTGGCAATTACCGGTAGTGCACAAACCGGAAGGAAAAATGCGACGTAGGTACGAAGAGGGAGGGGAGGGAGGTATTAGCCATATATAAGGCGATATATTACTTGTATCACGATGAGTCATTTTTTGTCAGTTGTTGTTGCGGTTGCGGTGCGACAGTCTTTAAATGTATCAGTCAATATAAATATTTTCCATTTGACAAAACAGTGATTTGATACGATAGAAAAAAAATATTCGCAGTATACTAACGTAGGTATATTGTAGCAGTGTGTAACTAACTTTGGTATCGTGGATTTATTTGTATAAGTAAGTACATAATATAATATATAGTATTATTTCCTCCTTCAATGGAACAAATATAACATTGTAATCACTCGTTCAATATCAAGTATTCTGGTGTACACATAAATGTGCCTACATATTAGGTATATGTCTGTGAATAAGTTGTGTCATTGTAGGGTTTTTACTCTTTCAAAATATATTATCTATAGTTTCGAAATACGTCATGACAGTCGATAGTATTGCTCAATTTTAGGTTTGCCATAGACTTATTAGTTGAGTAAGAGTTACAACAACGCGTATGTTTATAACTTACGCTGTTTTACGTCAATTCAATTGCCGTCAAATGAAATAAATTTTGACGTATGCATTTATGATAAGTGAAGAATTAAAATTGCTTCAACAGTTCATACTAAACATACTTAAAACATTTAATCAGTTCCCTTTATTTCTTGTCTTATCTCATATTGAATTATGAGATAGGATAGGTATATATAGGTATATAAAATTTTTAATTATAACTAACTTAGGAATGTATATTTATTTGATCTTTTTTTTTAAATAATGAAAAATAATTACAGTTCGACATATGTTTAAAAAATAACTAAACGGGTGGTGAAGTGGATAAGGCGGTCGCCACTATATTGAGTGTTGTGTGTTTAAACCCCATCCGAGACCAGGGATATTCTGGTTAGGGCTTATCTAACCGAAATAATCTGTTATTAGCCCTTTTGGAAATGGGTTTGAATAGATGTTGCCGAATTAAAAATGACCGAATACTTGGGTAACTAACTAACTTCTAGCATTTGGGTTAACAATTTCAAGAACATAAACCCTATAATTTGGGTTAACCTTTATTGTTTGGGTTAAAACAATAACATATATAATCTGTTAACCGAGTCAATGAGTAACCGTTTAAAATGGTTACAGATTGATTCGGTAACCATTTATAACGCATACGCATGCATAACGCATGGGTTTTCCGATGCCTGCATAAGACAACGCTTTGTATTGCAAATTATTGTTCTAGATCCGAGTGTTCTTTATCATGTTTGTAAGTAAAGTCCCCGCGAAATTGGATGTATTCTTATTGTCTTTTAAAAATAAAAATCATTAAAATGTGATAGTTAAAATACTCAATTATTCTTCCGATTCACAGACCACCAGTATACAGACCATAGACCCGGAAAAGTCTGTAGGTAAAACACTAAAAAAAATCAAAACAAAACAATTAAGACTGAAATTCGACTTAGCAGTTACCAAAGCGATCATCTCAACAAATGCCTCATTACACAGCCACTACAGAAAGTTAGACGTTGGTACTTAGATTTTTCAATACCTTAACTAGAAAGTTTTATTTCTGATGTAGGTATTTGGTACTAACAACTTTTGCTTTCTATTCTAGAGGTTAAAACGAAAGGTAAATAAAGAATACCATGTGGGTATCTGTATTTTCGTATCGTATCATTTTGAGATAAGAACTTAAATTTCTAGATCGCCAGGTGTCACGTTATGTATCGAGTTCTAAAATAAATTGAAGATCAATTCGTAGTTTTTTATTGATACAATGATAATATTTTCTATCAACCATCAATAGTTTCCAATCAATAATGAGGTACTTATAGGTACATAAGTCAAAGTGTAAACTGGTTGTATTTTCGCTTTTATCTGACTGGACGTGGACGTCATTTACTTGAAATACCTCTGAATATGTCAACAGCATTTAATAGTCCATTGCCGGACCTAAGCCATAATACACATACGTATATTATAAAAAATGTTAGGTATATAATATACATACGTATATTATAAATAAGGTTAGCATAGGCTAACGCTGAAACCTGGGAGGGATCCGGATGGCGTAAGAAAGCGGTTCCCGGATCTCTCCCGTCTCAGGCGCAGAGTGGCACACCGTGTGGTTTTTGTCGGTTCGATTCCGACACACCGCCCCGCCGCAAACCTCGGTGGGGTGAAGGCCCGAGGGGGTTTCCACAAGTAAAAAAAAAAAAGGCTTACGCTGAAACAATTCCCAGACGAGGGTGTTCTTGTGTGACGAATACATATTTGTCACTACAACTAAGCCATTTTTATTATTGCCTACTCGTGTTTTTGGTAATTTCTATCAATGTATCTATATATAGTTTACACAAAAGCTTAATAAAAATATCAATTCATTGGAAAATAGACAAAAATTGAAAATCATTGAACATTTCAAATTTGTTCTGGCAGGTAGACCATGAGCTTTTATAAAACTGCATATCATTCCCATTTTCCATAGTAGAATATTACACCCTTAAGGACATATATTAAATTTAAAAGTGAAGCAACACCTTCACCTGATTCATCTACAGGTCCACTTTAAATACCAGTAGACATTATTTGACCCGCGGGTATTGCAAAGAGCCTAAAGAGCTGACTATAGGACAAAATTATGCAGGACAACAGCACTGCAAGGAAAATGAAAACTCGATACAAATTCTACATAAACTAGGACTGCGATATAGTATTGTAAAACCCCTTTTATAAGAAGATGCAGCAGTGAACTATTAAAGCCTGTCGATGTGATGTGTTTCATGTTATACTGTAAGTTGCCCTTTTCTCAACATTAACCAAAATCGTGTATTTACAATAGTATATTTAATACAGGTGAACGGTGGTAGTGCGGCTGAACGCGCTGGTCTCCAAGCGGGTGACGCACTCATCCGAGTCAACAACACTGACGTGTACTTACTACGACACCAAGAAGCGCAGGACGCCATACGCGCCGCCGGTGTCAACCTAGAACTTACCGTTCAACGGTACGAATAACTAATTACTCTAATAATACACCATACGCAAGGTCAGCACTCAATCATATGCACCTATCACTGTTTACAGAGGCGGAAGCACTTGGCGCCCAGCAGTCACTCCCACTGGAAGTCTCCCAAGACCTGGATCGAGACCTATCGGAGGTTCACCCGCCCTTGTCACCTCTACTTCACTAAAGGCCACACCTCAGCCCACGCGAGCCTTCGGCTCCGGGCACAACAATGTTGCTAAGCCTTTTGGCTACGTAAGTATTAGGCCAAATAGTTAATGTGAAAATATTATTGTTAAAACCCTAACTATTCTCGTGACCATATTGCTCTCACACTATTATTATTACTTTTAATCGACTTAAAAAAAGGAGGTTCTCAATTCGACTGTATTTTTTATGTTTGTTACCATAGAGCTTTCGACTGGGTGAACCGATTTTGGTGATTCTTTTTTTTATTTGTTTATTTATAAAGTTGCAGACAAATATAACTTTCCCTGTTAGTAATTATTTCAAAACCAACTTGTGATCAGAGCCATAATATATCAATATCTACCATAAAAATCTTGTATTACAGATGAACGGTAATGACTCAGTGAAGAGCATAGTGAACAAACAATACAACACACCCGTCAACATGTACAGCGACAAAACAATCGCAGAAACACTCTCGGCCCAGACTGAAGTACTTGCGGGTGGCGTGCTCGGGTAAGTTGTCGTTTACATCATATTGTTTCAAAGGCACCTAAGTGTCGGAATGCTGTAGAAAATTCAAATTACTGGAACTTATGACATGTGAAACTATAACATTGCTAACTCTTTTGCATTATAATTGGATGCTGCACCCAATTGTGCAATAAACATCACCCAAGTACCACAAGTATTCATTTCGTATCTATCCGTTTCAATCTTCACATTTTGTAGAATTTCAACTAATTCATGTCTTGGTATGATTGACAGAGTGAACTTTAAGAAAAATGAGAAAACATACGACGCTGAAAAAAGTGCCGTCTTCAAGGTTTTGCAAGAAGAACAGAACGACCCCGAGCCAGGTATAGGATAAAATTATTAATATTATATATTTCACATATCATAGAAGTCAATAAGTACATATAACTAAATCCAATACAGTTCCAAGCAATCTCTTATAAAATGTATGTAAATGTACAACAATTAGTACCTAGAAATAATTAAAAAAGAGTTATCAAATAAATAAAATAAAAATTATGTAATTAAGTGATAGATCGGGTGCAGTAAAGGGTTTTAAAGATTGAATCTAAAACAATTAATTGACAATCTCTATGTGTTTGAGTAAGACAAAATTAGACCGCACGAGACGAATCAAAAATAATTGAATGTAATTGGCACAATAGTAGAGGTCACCCACCAAGGGGGGACACCCGCACCCTCCACGCCGGTGTCTGGATTGCGTCACGTACAAGCACCCGTCACGAGGCCTGACGCCCCAGTCAACAACACTGGAGGCTTGCCCCCAGGACAGAACATTTGCGAGGAGTGCGAAAGACTCATCACGTAAGTCGGACATCAGACGCGGGCCGACACGGTAGCACATACGCAAGCAAAATTTCGATGGAATCCTATCTAATGCGTCAATTAAATTATATTATTTCAATTATCTTATTCCACGTTCTCATCGTATCGCGTCGATCGTTTTATATGAACTTATTGGACGGATTTATCACGCGTTTTTACTTCGGTAAAGCATTGTCGTCGATTAGTAAAGGGTGTATGTATGAAGTAACTGGATGTTGCGGGCCAGCAGAGCCTTCTCACTTTTACTCGCGAGCGAGTGTGGCGCGCGCGGGTACGCCGTGCAGCCTGCACCGCACTCAGCGCTCGCGCTCGCGCACGCCGCGCGTGGCCGGCGCCGCGCCGCCCGCCACCAGCCGCAGCAGCGCCGGCACGCAGACGCCGCAGGAGCAGCTGACGCCCGCGCCGCCGCACCGCGCCAGCATCCCGCTGGGCTGCCACGAGGTGCTGCCGGACGGCCGTATCGCGCTGGGCGCCCCCGCCGTCCCGCAACCACGCGACACGCTGCCCGTGGTCAACGACACCCCCTATTGCTCCGACTGTAATCGCTACATTATGTAAGCGAACGCCCCACGGAATGTCTTGACGTGTTTGCGACCGTGTCGACCTGTGCACTAGTTCTATCGTGTAGATTAAAAGTAATTAGATGTGATCCTTCGTGTTACGACTCTCCCTTTTGTAATATTTTATGTGTTGTGTAAATTTCGACCGCATCACTGGGAGGCGTAACATGTAAGTTAGTACACATATCGTGTTTCGATGAACGATCTTTTTCCGTCTTCTCGACCGGAGCTTTGAAATCGCGATATTTGTACTAAAGTGCTAAAATCATTGCTCATTTATTAATCGTCTTCATTTCTACTTTCATACTTAGTAGTTAGGCCGAATGTGTAAATTATACCTATATTTATATCAGCGTCACTGTATATTCATTCAGCATGTCCGCACTTCGCTATTCATGTACATATTTAGATGAGCACCAGTACAAGTTGTAGCAGAATTAGTGGAATAGCACGAGCAACTCGATGGGCATGTTTGTAGTACGAATAATATATAAGAATAAGATTAAGAAATATTATTTTCAGACTAAAATTTTAGATATTTAGCCGTATCACTCATATATATAATAATTATTAAGCGATTAATGACCCATGTTTAGATGTTCAAGAACGAAGAAATTTACCTACTCACATTTGTCGAACTCTCTTGTAAAGCGGTTCCTATATTCTAATGCCCACAGCTGTATACTACTTAACTAACTTATTCTTTTATGTGTTAGCGGTGTGTTCGTGCGCATCAAAGATAAGAATCTGCACGTGGAATGCTTCAAGTGCTCTACGTGTGGCAGTTCACTCAAAAATCAGGGCTATTACAACCTGAACGGGAAGCTCTACTGTGACATCCACGCTAAACTCGTGGCACGTCAGAACCCACCTGCGCCAAATCTCGATCCAGTAACTGTTCCACCGTAAGTCATTGTTATTTCTTCTGTTTGGACTATATATTAACTCATTTATAGCTATATATTCACTTTTATAACTTACTGACGAGCAAAGGATAAAATAAAAGTTTGTTAATGATTTAGTCCATTCTTAATTGACAAAACATACAAAGATATAGACCCACTATAAGTATATTTGTGTTTCGGGACAGCTGAAGGGCTTGCTGACCAGTAGGGTTTATAATAATAATTAGGCCTTACACTATGCTAGCTAGGTACTTGGGATAGGTGTGTTGGACGGTCTAGCTGATCAATCTTTGTACCATAGCCTTAATACCAGGGAGAGGTGGTTGTTAACTATTCAAACCGGCCTAGCCTTTGTATCTTAAAGCAGTAACTAAAGTCGGAGGAAGATTTGACTTGTGAGTAGTTTATTTAATAAATGTTCCGCAATATATTTACAAAACTGGCCAACATGCGGCGGTGATGTGTGATAGAGCTTGCTTGCAATCACAAAACATGTGCTCCAAGTAAACAGGTGCGCGTATTAAGAATTGGCTCACTTTTTGTTCACTCGCGTTGCGAGCAGACGTGCGCATGGGTACTTACTGGTCACGGCAGGACGTTAAGAGTTATCTTAAATTATTAAGTGTTGTGATGATATAAATATGTACTTAACTGTTTCATGTGCAGTGGTGGGCGCGTTCCTACCAATACGTATTCGACTCCACTGCCGCCGCTGGCGACAAACAACTATTCAAATGGATCTTCGTCGCTCTTTAGTGTAAGTAATTTTATTCTCAGAAACTCAAGAGCTTTTAAAACTTCATTAACTTATTATCTACTTTATCCAATATTGTAGATTTTTACCTAGATTGTGAACTTTATTACATTTGTAAAATATTTTAGATAATTTTTAATAACACAGGTAAGTATTTTAGGTAATTTTTAATGACCTTTCCGGCTAAAATCACCGTGACGATAATAATTTAGTTATAGATTCTTACACAGACTATGTTCAGACAGTTACTCCCTTGTTTCTACGGTCCGTAGTCTTGAAATTCAAATAAAGTTTATCTTCGGGGCTACATGAAACTACGTAAAACTGTAATTCTTTTATACAAAATGTAATTAAACAGCCAGTTTTATACCAGTGTGAGGAGTGAGAACATATTGTTCAAAATTTGAAACGATTTAAAAAACGATGTTGAATTGGTCTTCTACTTCTACCTTATCGAATGGCCACACTTATACTGCCTTGACCCAATGTATTGCGATGCAAAGTCTTGTTGAATAGGTTTGCAAAGATTCATATAGAAGTTCGGTACAGCCATTTACGGTCAACTAATATTCACTCGTTTAAGACTTACCAGTAGTAAGTTATCCTGATTTTTGAACATTGTACGGTAACCGTTTGCTAGTTGTTTTAGGTCAAAGTAGTACTCCCTGTCGGTTTCATAGTTTAAATAGTATATTTATTGTTTCATCCTCACATGTGTGCAGCCGTCAAGCAACTTGTCGGGCCCGAAGCCGTTCGGCTCGTCCATCGGGTCGGCGTACTCTCCGTCCCTGTCGCCGCGCTCGGCGCCGCTG
>PKRV01000835.1:605078-679280 GCA_003709505.1 Hyphantria cunea | reverse complement strand
CGCCCGCCCCCGCCCCCGCCCCGGCCCCGGCCCCCGCCCACGCCCACGCCCACGCCCCAGCGCCTGCAGCTCCTTTAGGAGCACCTTTTGCCCCCAGTAAGAGAGTTACTTTTGCTGTATAATCTTTAAAACATCTTAGACTACCACAACGAATGTAGTCGTCTCCATATTTAAAACTAGACATTATGTATATTTTTCTAACATACTCACATAGACTACTCGATTGTGATGGATTCAGATGTAAAAATTAATATAAAGCTGGTCAATTTTATAAAGTACTTAAGCGGATAATATTAAGAGCGTATATAAGAAATATTTAATTATTAATATTAAAGTTTTACAGTTTATTTTTATACAACCTCTGTCGCAGTATTTTAAAAAGTATGATTTCAATGTCATAATTTTAAATAGTTACCTACATTATAATGAAGTATTTTGAATTTATAGATTTACAAACATCAGATAAAAAAAAATTGATTACATTTTGTGTCACATAACTACTCGTGCATCAAGTCTTGAAATCGCTTAGTTAAGAATGTAGGTTACATATGTAGATATTATATCATAGTTTTTAACATTTTTAACTTTACATACCTACAATGTACCTACGTCGCCGTAGTGTGTACTATCATGTTGACATTCTCATCATCAGTTGTTTTGTGTCAAAAGATATTGGCTATAAAATATTTAATATAAGTAGGTGGGTTCGAAAATACGTAGTTAGTGTCGAAAATTATGTTTTTAATATAAAATATTTATATTTGACTAAAGTGAAAACTAAATGATTTAAGATATTTATTTATTTTGACAGAGACCCCAGTTTCCCTTTTTAAAGGTAATTTTTAAATAGGTGCTCAGTTTAGCTTCCTTTAGCTATTGGTTTGTTTATTTGTAATGAATATAATTATGTATATAGAGTGAATGCGCTACGCAGGCAATACCTAAGGACAGTAGCCGAAACATAAAAATAACTATCGCCCTGGCACAATTGAGTCATGCGTCACTTAATAAAATAATAGTACCTAATTACTTTTCAATCAGTCTTTAACTTTCTGGCTTCATTAAAACAGTTTGATTTTAGTTAGTTAGCTTACATCAATCTATGATAAGACGCGATTTCTTTAAATTTACTAATCTTTCTTTTCATCCATTTTTTCCCTACAATAACCTTTCTAATATTACTCACTAACAGCACAGAATGTAAAAAGTGTTGTGTGGCCCCCACCTGCTAACACCATCGATGATGAACCATCCGAATACGGCAAAGAAACAATGATGGAAAATGTAAAGAGACATACTTTTGACTCAAAATCTGCAGTTGCTATTGTTGAAAATCAAGCAGTAGGCGAATTCGTTACATCTAAGGAACAAAAAGAAGAAATATCTTCCAGCCATTCTTATTCATCAGCCACTATTTCATCGTTAACAAAAACTTCTCAATCTGAATCTGCTATTCAAAGCAAACAAATGATGCAGGAAACGTCAACTGGTACAGTGAAATCATTTTCCCAAAAATCATCAGAAAGCCAAAGTTCAACTGTTTATCAATCACAAGCAAATATTCAATCTATTAATCAAGATAAAATTGAATTTGAAGATGTTAATAAAGTACAAATTACTGAAACCAAAGAAAACATACAGTCGCAAACGGCCACAGATGTAAAAAGAGCAAATAAGTTAGAAATGAATAATGAGTTTATAAGTAAAGAGGTTCAAGAAAGTAAGAAAATCGACCAGTTTGAAGTCAAACAAAACGGAATAGCTATTCAACCTAAAACAGGAAATGCTGTACTTAAACAGAACTCTGAACACAAAACTGATAGTAAAGAGGAGTACGTAAGTACAGCTGATGTGAATAATCAGACTTCAAAACGAGAGGTAGTACAGGAGAAAGCTAATTCAGATGCAAATACAACTGATGCTGCGCGATCAATGATAGATGCTTTGACAACTGCTCCCGACCGTCCATATTCTCCCTTGCCAACTGCATCAGTACCTATTAGTAACATCGGACGGACCATCCCAGTTAATGACATCGTTCCAAAAACATTCCAACAATCGGAAGATAACACTGCTGAAGAAAGCACTGAACATAAATATACAACTAAAATAAATCAATCACAGTTACCACAGCAACCCTCGCCTATGTTTCTACAGGAACAAAAAAGAGGCATAACACCCATACCACTAATAAAAACATACAATCCTCCAGAAAAAGTACCACCGCCCATTCCGATGCCGGAACAGACAAAGCCATATATTCCACCCGATTTCAAGATCATCATTGAACCTAAAATACCTCGTAACGCAACTGCCTCACCTTTGGTAGACGCTTTAACAACAGCGCCGAATAGACCATTCACACCCACCCATATTCATAAACAAGAATTAGAAAGAGGATCACTTAGAGATGCTTTAACTATCGCCCCTGACAGACCTTATAGTCCATTTGGTTCTACTAGTACCAACCAAACAAGTCAATACATGACAAGTTCTGTCTCGCATGTTACTGAAACTAACTTGTCTGATATTATTAAACCAATAGCAACTCAAACTTCAACTCAAATGACTGATAAAATACATTCAGAATTTTCAGCTATGCAAAATACCTGTCAATTGCAATCGTCCTCCGAAATGTCAGCATTTAGACCAGTATCAAAACAAATATTCCCACCACCACAACCTGAAGAGTTTTGCAAACTATCAAGCTTTCCTCCAATAAGCAATGAACTAAAAACAAGTTTTGCTCAGGCTACTAAAACAAAACAGGAAACAATGTATACCGAATCAATGGTTATGCAACATTCTTCAGTTTTAAGTAGCATGGATACTCAATGTTTTTCGTCGGTAAAAAACGCTCAAAATTATTTTGAACAATTAGACAAAAAAGAATCCTTAACATCCAGCGCCACGAGATCGAATTCAGGACTACATAAACCAGACAGTATTCCTCCCTATCAAAGAAATTTTGAACAATTGCCTTCTCAAAGAGGAATAACCCCAGAACTTTATAACGCCCCCGCTTTTTTGCAAAGGCCAGTAACGCCAACAACTCAACCACCGCGAAAATCTAAAGAAAAATCTCTTGAACCAAGCTCCACTTACATCAAGCCTGAAGCACCAGCACCTAAGATCCCACAACTAAAAACACCAGTTCCTCAGTCTGAACCGGTTCACTTTCATAAAGATACTCCAATCACCATGACATTTCAACCAGTAACAGATGAAAACTTTTTAAGAGCTACACCTTCACGTAGTCGTCCAACTACACCAAGTTTAATTAATAAACCAGCACCCATAATTCCTCATTACCAAATGAATTTGGTAACAGTAGAACATCTAGCACCAGAGAGTCATTTGTATGAGCCTTCTAGTCGAGACGCTAGTAGGTCACCTACACCCAAACCTAGATCAAAATCCCCCGCCCAAGGCCCTCCTCCCAATCCATTAAAAGCACAAGCGCCACGAGTCAAAGAAAACTACCCGCAAAACTATACTTCGGAATTATGTATGTCACAAAAACAATATGAGACAGAACAGCAGGGTTTCCGCAATGCTCAATTGTATAATGCTTATGATACCAAACATTGGAACCAAAGCCAAATCTACCCAGCGGTTGTCAAAGAGCAAAATCATACAAATGTGGGACATAAAACGGAAAACTATTCAAAGGGCGAAATGAAAATAAAAGAAGATTCTTTATACCAAGAAAATTATGGACAAAGACAAATGCAATCTCAAAATGTTATTGAACAAGGCAATACTAGAACGCATACAACCAGAAAGACATACGAAGAATTTGAAAGAACGCAATCAGCAAAAATCGTCGAAATTCGTAAAGGAGGTTCATCATTACCTGGAGAATTTGAGTATCTTGATTCCAATATTCGGCCTTCAAACATTAATCCTAAGCAAGTCTTTACAGCTCCTCTAATGTCTGTGACGCCAACACAACAGCATTCATCTTTTAACCAAACTAATCCAAATTTTATATCCACTGCCGCCAATAGATCATTAGAAAATTATGAACCAACAAAGCCTTCGATTTCTGGTGCTAACCAAGGTCCAGTGTGTGATCCTACCCCATCGACAGGTTCGAGTGTAGGAGCTGCCGCTCGTGGCAAAACTTTCGGTGTATCATCCGCCCCAAAACGAGGCCGGGGAGTTTTGAATAAAGCTGCGCTACCCGGCTCCCGCGTGCCTCTGTGTGGCTCCTGTAATGGGAATATTAGGTGATTTCGCCCTTAAAAGATGGTGTTTTGTTTAGTGTGTGGCATGCAGTAACAGTTGGATAGTGTGATTTTAATATTGTTTAGGTTTTATTATGCATTTTGAGATTTTTTGCAGTATAGAAACTAATCTTAGTATAATATATTTTGCTTTTAACATTTTTGTTTATTTGATTGTTTTAATGTTCTAACAGTTAATGAACTTCTGGCTACAAGCAGTCCACATAAAACGGAATTTAAAAGTCCAGCAGAAGAGAGGCTTATTAGAAAAATGGCTAAAATGGCTCTGAACGGTTATGAAATAGGTATACAGCGGAAAATCAAACCCGCTGATCACATACAATCCATGGCCGACAAGATACAGGATACTGTTGTGACTAAACATCCATTAAATACAGATACACCACCACCTCTGGAAAACAACTTAACAAAGCCATCAGAAAGAGCATTTAAAACACATGATAACATTAGTGACAGAATTAAAGATAACCTGAAAAATAATCACACAACCGAATATCTGCCTAAACCAAACATTTTGATACCACCACCCTTGCCGAGTTCTCCAGTGCCAATGTTTAATGTTCACAACACTAATATTGGAATTTCCATAAATACTAATGATGAAAAAAAGAAGCCAGAAATTGTTGCGAAATCAACACATTGTAATGTTACACCCGAGGAGCGTATAGTACTCAGTGCAGGTAAATCTTATAACGCAAATGGATATTCAAGCAGTGAAGACTCTTATAAAGATAAAGTGGAACAAAACTACACCGGCACGTTAAAAAAAACTAGTCTCGATAAGTCTTCTTTCCTTAATAGCATGAATGGCTTCAATGGCAACCACGATAACAAAACAGAACCAATATTAGATCGCGTCTATTCCAACACACTTAATAAAAGAAAAATATTTGAAAAATCAGACAATGTCTCTACTAGTTTTAATAATGAAAATAAATCGAATGAAAGTACACGAAATAAAACAAGTGTGTTTGACCAAAATTGTAAAAATGAAAATGTAAAGAATACGTTCATTCATCACGATGAGGACGCAAATAAAAAGAAAGAACTTCCTGACCATTTACATAACAATTCGCTGTATACTTTAAAGACTTCTCCAAACAACTGTATTCAATTCAACGGTGTTGAGCGAAGTAACAATGACAATAATACAAAGCTTAATAGCGAAGAATCAAAAAGCTCATCCGATAATGATGAGAAAACTCATCAAGAAACAAATGATGAGGAAATAGTTGTAAGAAGAAGGCAGAAAAAAAATATAAGAAATGACGATGGCAGACGAGACTCCCATATAATTGCACGGCCTATGAGCACCATACAGTGCGCAGATGTAGCAGACGGACTTTATCCTGTATGCCACAAATGTGACAAAGCCATAACCAGGTAAAGAGTTTTTACTTAAAATAAATTCCTTCAAAATTTTCTCCAAGTAAGTTCCAACGGTAAAGATAATTTAAATTTAGAACGCACGAGTGTTGTTTTTTTTTCGTATAACACGATTAACCTATTTCTAAGAATATCATATTACCGTTTTGTGCTGGATTATGTTCACTTTCTATGTTTACTTATTCATAATTTGTTTTAAACAGAGGTCCTTTCATAACGGCGTTGGGGCGCATCTGGTGTCCTGAGCACTTTATTTGCGTGAATGCAACATGTAGGCGCCCGTTACAAGATATTGGATTTGTGGAAGAAAATGGTCAGCTCTACTGTGAATTCTGTTTCGAACAGTACATCGCACCTGCTTGCGATAAATGCCATGCTAAAATAAAAGGCGTAAGTGAGCTTTTTTGTATTCTCTGAGGTCTCTTGTATTCTGAACACACGCGGGTTTCACTCTGTATATCAATTGATAATCTAGTCTAGTACCAGCCAGTGAAAGTTGTATTTAAATCAGTCCAGCCTATCCGGAGATTATCTGCAACACCTTACCTACCTAACCTTTTAGCTTTAAGTTACCATTGTGTATAATTTGGTGCACAATAAAGTGATTATTCTTATTATATAAGTGTGTGTGTCACAAGATATAAATTTTACTTAGCTAGGTTTCTGTTTTTCCAGGACTGTTTAAACGCTATTGGCAAGCATTACCACCCAGAATGCTTTAACTGCGTATACTGTGGAAAACTATTCGGGAATAATCCATTTTTCTTAGAAGATGGATTGCCTTATTGTGAAGCTGGTAAATATACATGATTTTGCTATTAATATTACTATGTAGACAGATCTAGCACGTTATAAGAAATTTAAGATACCCGTTAGAATTAGCAAAATACTACATACATAAATTACAATAATGTTACAGATTGGAATGACCTGTTTACTACAAAATGTTTCGCTTGCGGCTTCCCCGTGGAGGCGGGCGACAGGTGGGTCGAGGCGCTCAACAATAACTACCACAGTCAGTGCTTCAACTGCACGGTGCGTATGATGAGACTCCTACTAAAACACACACACACACACACACACACACGCAATATTTACAAAATTATATAACTACTTCATTAATATGTTCAAATTATAAGAAGTTAATAGTATATTTTCTCCTACATAAAATAGTCAAAACCTCGCAATTCTAAAACACTAATTTTTATTGTAAAAATGAGTAAAAAACCCAACATAATTCGTTATATTTCCTTTTGAATATCTGTTACAGATCTGAATAACGGACCTTATTATAATTATGGTTTCTCCTTGTCTTAAATGCCTTACCCATACATTCACCATTTTAGCATTTATCCCGTTGCCAATTTTAATCTATCTACATGAAAGGTACCTACAATAATTTTAAAACCCATTCAATTACATTTATGTACATCTATTAATCGATAGATTTATAAACCGCTGTTTTCAATTTTTAATATAAACGTGTATATCGAAGATCCGAAATCTATTAAAAATATTGATCGGTAGCGGTTATTATCAATCTACACAATGTCTTCTTACAAAGCTCGTCATACGCCGCCACTTTGCTCCCCCCACCAATAACCGTGATCGTGTGTGTGCATACAATAGAGTGTAATCTCATACTTATTTATATGTATATAACGAAATCATGTATATAATTAATTATATTTATATATTTTCTACAACTTCCCACAGTTCAGGAAGTATCATAGTGTTTTGGATGTAGTCATAGTTTATAAACTTACATTATTGCTTGCAGATGCTTCCAAGAAACAGTTATGGCTATTTTATGTATTTATTATAATACATTTTTAATGATGTTTTATTAAAAATAATATTAGTCGTGTTGTTGTGTTTAGTAGAAATTACATTAATATAAATGATTTGTATGTAATACGGTAATGATTTTCTATTTGAAAGTAAAACATATTTGAATACTTCATATTTTTAAATCATTTACAAGAAATTGTACCTAACTATTTACGTATAATATTAGGATTACATCATTTTATTTGCAGGTGTGTAAAAAGAACCTCGAAGGACAGAGCTTCTTCGCCAAAGGAGGTCGGCCTTTCTGTAAGATACACGCCCGCTAAAAGTCCCCAGAACATAATGTATAACTCTGATACTGTTTATTCAACGACTACTTTTCGGCCTGTCTCACCTTCTCCCATCACACCGCCCCTGAACACACCTTCGCCCCAAAGGACAAGAAAGTTGGAAACACCCCTCCACCTTGATGGAGGACTGTTTTCCGACATAAGAAGTACAGACGGTAAGTTACTCAGCAAGGTAACAGTGGATCGGGTACAAAGATCAACACGACACGATATTACCGATTCACCGAATGCCACTTTTGATAACCATCCCAAGGGAAACAGCAATATCGATGATATTGTTAAAACAGAAACGATAACAAATGAAGACGTTATCACTGTGAAGTTTACGCCTGTGCTACAAGAATTAGACTCTCCACGGCTGTTAACTCCATCTCAAATGTATCAAATACGACAGAAGAGCCCTGCTCCTATCGAATACATAAATAACGATTTTGAAGATTTACAAAGCTACAAGATTGTTAGCTCCTTATGTAAAAACAAATTGTTTGAAACTGAGAAGTTGTTACCTGAATTACAACTTGAAGGCACTCTGATAAATAGACTTGATAATTTTGAGCCGGTAAACGAGGTTACCAGTTTGGAAGACGTCTTTCTCAATAAAACAAATGTTTCAGAGCCACTTAAAAGAGCTTGTAGCCCCCTAGCTAACGAACTCATATCAGAGCAGCTTTCTAAAATAGATAGCTATCTACAAGAGAGCTTAGAATTTTGTTCAGGAACTAAGGTAAGATCTACTCCTTCACCGGTGACAACTGATATTATGATGGGATGTAATACAAACGAGAAGGCCAATACTTTCATGAATCAAAAAATATATGAAGAGAATATTACACACTCGACAATTTCCTCGCAATTCAAGTATGAGGAGGACCAAATTAGTAAAGAAGATATTGTGACTGAAAAACCAGTCAAAAATGAGGAATTAACTAGCCAAAAAGGATATCAGCATGAACCAGAGTTGAAGATGCCTTCATATGATATTGATAATAATATTAAGAGTATGTCAAAAATAAACAGTGTCAGTAAAAAGCAACCAGGAGTATTAAGTGCTATATATAACATGCCGATACATTACCAAGCAGCGATACTGTGTTTCTTCTTAATTATATATAATCTCATATATCAGTACATAAAACAAAACTGTAATGGTAATAAAAAATAAAATGAATCGAGTGATTTTTTATAGATTTATATATATATGTACACTAAACTAGTCATTGAGTTCAGGGACATGTGGTTTTTTATCTACCAATTTCATATAAGTTGTAAATAGGCACAGGTAATTCTTTTTTGTATTTTGTGTACCAATAATCAATAATATTTTATAATTAACAATTTGGTGCTTTTTCACTACCTGCTGTTCTTTAAATCGCTGGCAGTGTTGTGATATTTCACATTTAAAATAAGGCTTTGTATACAGCTTACGGAATGTTGCAGTACACTGTTACTAACTTTAACAGTAGTCTTTAATTTTAAGAAGCTACGAACCGTACTATCTTAGATTTTGATCCAAAACAAATATAAAAGATTGGTGCACCAACAATACAGAACTAGGGGCAACGTATTATAGAGTAACGTAGTTATGTGTAATTGTGTAAGTTTTTACGAAACTGTTAATGTTATCTCTTTCCCACATGAAATTGTTTAATAAGTTATATTTTAACCTGCTATAAGCAATAATAACAATTCGATATATTAAAACAATTTTCAATACTTATTTACTGTTAATAATAATATTAAATTTAAGAACTATTTATTTAGACTTACTGTATTACAGTTAGCCTTAGGTACACGTAATTATTATGTGAGCTTAAATAAAGTATTTTATTTTATGACATTGTTTTATTTTATGATTTTTAGCAAGAGAAATGTGTAAATTTTTGGCTTATTATAATCACCATTTGATCAACTACCTACATAAATTTATCGATGTACGTACTTACAAATGGTGTGTAGGTAGGTTTGTATTTTATATGTACAGTAAGCAGCGAGCGAGCGATGGATCACAGAACACTGGATTTAAAAACTGTTTAACATTTTATTCGTTTAAAAAACAATTGGTTATAACTGAGAATAATCTATGCAGGAAAGAATGCTGCCAAGCTCAAATAAGATCTAGGTATTTGCCACAACAACAACCACATATAAATATGCTACTTTCCAATTTGACCCTAGACATCCTTTACGTAGAGTTTTACGCAGCTAAAATTGTTATCAGACTTATTTCGACGTTCGTCTTTGCATGAAGACCAGTGGTATGATTCCCGAGCCGGCCCACTTGCGTCGAAAAAACTCTCCCATGATAGAAGAGAGTGCTGTAGTTTATTTCGGTAGTACAAATACTACATTAATGCGATTTTTATCATTTTTTCCTGTTTTTTAATTAATGTCTCTGATAGCCTTCTCTGTTATACGTGACTTTAAACTTATAATCGCTGAGTCTTCTTCCAAAGGATGAAAACTTGTATCAGGAGACACTAATGACTTCTTATTTTATAATTCTTGTGTCAAACATTATGAGTTATTCGGAATAATGAGTGTGAATGACCGAGTTACACGCGCCTCTAAATTCACTCTTTTAAATTTTAGTTTGGTTTTGATCTCAGCACAAGTTCTCACAGAAGATTTGTAAACTTTGCAGTTAAAATCTCGTCACTTTACTTAATTTACAGAACATTCGATTAGTTTCACTTCTTTTAGGCACAGAGCGCACTAGTGATTTTTGTCACAGTGACAATAAATTCTTTGTCACTGTCACGTCACCACCCATTCATGACTGCGCGCACCTGGGGTGCCCGTGATGAAACTTTTTTGCATTCGTTATGTTTATGCGGAAGACGACAAAAATTTGGAAACCGCGGGGGAGGAACGAAGTGACATTCAGTTGCTACTAATTGTAATTATTTTATTCTTAATTTAGGACTGTTTGACTTTAAACAACAATAATTCAAAAATTGATCAAAAGATGTCGTGAATTCAGCAGTGGTATGATATGTACAAATGTAAATAAATAGCTACAATAATATAATGTTTATACCAGAGATCTCTATCAAACCATTTTTGGAAAGAAACATCTGAAGAACAGGTTCAGACTGGATGTTATCGTGGGTAAACGTCGCCATAGCACAAGACAATTCTCACTCGGAAAATCTCTATCTTAATTTAAGTGGAACCATCCAATTTCAATATATGCTGCCTTTTTAGTTAATCTGGAATCATCAATTGCACTGCTAGCTTATCCGGATAGTCTCTAAGTCGTGTTTTATATTTGAAATTGGATGATCTTTGCCGTTCCTTGTCTGTCCTTATATTCAATCAAATGCTATTGTATGTCCGAAACCTTCAGGAACCATGGTGAGTTAGAAATTTGTTTCAGGATACAATATTGAATGCTCTGTATAATGCTAATGTTGGAATTACTTGCTGAATCCCTCAGTTCTATGCGATATAAGCAAATGGGTTTAAGGATTTTTTTTTATATGGAGGTTATTATCCAGTGACAACTTGGAGTCCCAAGTAATCAGTCTCTTCCATGTGTTTTCACCACGTAAGTCTGCAGTCTAAGTGCATACCCAGATATTTGGCTGAATCAGTTTGTCGGCGCTCATTACCACCTATTGAGACAGGTGGGCAGTTTCCCCTTCGTTATGCGAAAGTTACCTGGAGTAAAGTGATTTATTTGCACTTTGTCCTTCATTTGTTTAGCCATTTGATAATGTCATTAAATGCACTTTCAAGGATAACGGAACCTTCGGTAGAACAATTACTACATACAATAACAGCTTTTATTATCATATGTTGCTACTACTACATTGTCACTAAACAAGACATTAATAATAAATCAATATTTAATTAACTGGGTAACATATCACCAGGTCACCACATACCAGATGATAAAAAATAGTCAAACATTCCATCAAGACTGATTTAATATGAAGTAGAACAAAAAACTTTAATGCAATCAATATCAATTTAATATGTGTTGCATATAGTTACCTACCTACATACCCCCTACTACTACTAATAAGCTTATATTTATTGGGTTTTGAAACTAATCTCGATCATAACTGTTGTTCCTACCCTACTCTTATGATTTATCCACTTGTATTCCTAGACTACTTAAATCAATACGCAAATTAAAAGTTTTGGTGTTTTATTTAAGACATAATAATCGACAACTTAATAGAAATATGACAATGGTGGTAATTCTGTTGTCATCACTGAACTAAAATTTACTGAAATTTGTTATTGGAATATATACTTTAATCTCATCTGCTTACAGTCCATTTTGGCTATCTTAGCTTTCACTATATTTGGTTCAGTACCAACTAAAAGTTGATCAGAGTACATGCTTGTTTATTAGTTAAAAAACTAAACTAATCTCAGAATGTAAAAATTATAAGAAATAATTACTAAAGTAATTTAGTCGGCATGTATTTCTATTCTATGTATAATAAGTATGTATTTACAAAAAAAAAGTATAATGTATATTTATATCAGTTGTCTAGTACCCATAACACAAGCTCTGCTTAGCTTGGGACTAGATGGCGTTGTGTGTTAAATGTCCGAAATATTTATTATTATTTATTTATTTAGGTATCTAAGTTTAGTGCGACGTGTGAAGTTTTTCTTCACAAGTTACATGTTTTAAACGTTCAACTAAAGAATAACAAAAGAAAAATTATGGCCTAAGTTGAATATTTTAACTAATTTTGGGTATGCCAAAGTAAATTTTACTTTTTCAAGTAATAAACAAGCATGTGTCTCTGAATAAAGTTTATTTGGTACTGATCTAAACAGTTATAGCCGAGATGTGAGATATCAAAAATGGACTGAAAGCAGATGATATCAAAGTCTATAATCCGACAACAACTTTTAGAGAATTTTAATTTAGTGATGTCAACAACAGAATTACTACCGATATCAACAGCTGAAAGCAGAGTGTTGTGCAATAATAAAGGCCTATGTCTGACACTGCACTGCAATAGGTTAATGATGATAATAAGACAGTATCAAAAAAAAGAAAAAACATCAAATGAAATCAAGCTCGTATATTAAATATCTATCTGTCTTGGTGTCTACCAAAATAAATTAGGAACATGAAATATATAACTAAACTTAATGAACCAACAATAACTCTTACTTCAAATTTTATCACTAGATTCTACTGCTTCTTGTATTATAGATTCTGAATCCCCAAACATGAACACTTTGATCCTGAAATAAAACAATTTTAGATGAAATATATATATGTGAATTTATGAAAAGGAGTAAGTAACTTTTTGTAAATAAATAATTATATTAATTACTTTTCCCACTTTATTACTAATCCGACAAACGAAAACGTTAGAAACCCATGCCATATTGTTGTTACAAGAGGAACTGGTTGTCGTTTGTGTCCAAAATTTTTTATGGGTCTAGAAAACACTAAATTACTTTTTCTTGAATCTCTGAGAATGCCTAAAACCGAAGTATTTAGCAACACCTTCATTTTATTATATATTGGTACTGTAACCTATGAAATACTATAGAAAAAAAGTTATAACACAGCTCATAAACTGGACTTAAGCAAAATTTGGTAAATATATTCCCCTTTGTGGTCTGTGATATATTCTATTTCTCTGTTTGTCAGAGTAACTTCAAATAAATTGACATTTGTAGCTTAGGGTTGAGGTGTGCACAAATAACTAGAATTATACTATCGATACAGGTCACACATGAAAGAAATTTAAACACTCGATTGATTCTATTCACTTGATGGAACTTGTCAAAATATCATAATAGTTTAGTGATAAAATTAATAACCACCTTTGATAACGCCGTAAAACAAAACTGGTCAGGATTGAAGTAAATATAAATAGTGGAATTAGTACAAATGAGTTTAATATTAGAAAGTACTTTGGCAAGTTCCATCAAGTGCCGAAAACCAAGAATATAAATTATTAATGAATAATTTGTATTACATATTAGTAAATTACCTAAATATCATCGAACAACCTATTTGATAACATTAACATGAACATTCTGTCAGCCAACACAATATTGATAACTGATTGTTTTGAATCTGAGCATAAATGTGACTTAATTTTCTGAGAAATTTCAAAATTTTAGCTGGGCCTCCGTTCTCAACCGATTTATGAATGCGTCGGCGTTGTCCTTTCTTACAAGCTTTACTGCAGATGTTTCGGATGGTTAAATATTTTTCCCGATTGCTAGATGGTGGTCGAGATTTGAATTACTTTTAGCTACAGCCTTTCTAGATATTATTCTTTTATTTCATCTGTCAGCCACGGTGCAGACAAATGTATTATTCGATTAAATTTATTTTTAAGTTTGTTGTTTACTTATTTCTCGTGAACTCAACAATGAGAAAGTCCGTGTGTACTAACTAATTTATTGATTGTTATTTTAGGCAGCAAAATAAAATCGCTCAATATTATTATCTACACTTATAGATTTACGTGATCGTATAGAATATATTTAAATTGTCATATTTCATTTAAATTATTTGTTTGTTTACTTTTCCTAAGACAACCAACCATTAGACTTTTTTAAGTCCGACGTAATCGTAGCCGCTAGATGGCGCTGTCATCTCGCATCCAGCGAATACATTTTATGTCAATACAATACCTTACATTAATAAGTTCATCTACACACGCACACATACATCTAGCGAAGTTAAAGGGGCATTATCAACAAGTTTTTTTAAATCGATTGCAATGACATCTAATTATAGGTGATAACTTTTAGTTATGCATTTGAAAATTAATTTTTGAAAGCAAACATTAGAAAGATTTATGTTCAGAAAATGATAATATAATTGATTCTTAAAAGGCCGGCAACGCGCCTGTGACGCCTCTGGTATTGCGGGTGTCCATGGGCGGCGGTAATCGCTTACCATCAGTCGATATGTCTGCTCGTTTGCCACATATATCATTAAAAAAAAATTAAAGCATATCAAGAAAAAAATACATCTAAACTTTTTTAAACTGTTTCTTGTAACTTACTTTGAGCGCCACCTAGATTTAATTGGACTACTATCCTTTTCCGAAGTACAGTATGGCCCAGAGGAGCGTCAGTCTCCAGGAGGGGGCTATCTAGAAACCGTAGGTGGCCCGAAGTACGTCGGGGTTCCAGGGTTTTCCTTCCTAGGGTGTACCTGGTTCCACGGCTCCTAGCAGCCGCGATGACGTGCGGTTTTACTCGGTTCGAGTCCGACATGCCACTAGGTGGTATCCGAGGGGATTTCCGCAAAGGGAAAAAAAAGGGAGCGTCAGTCTAAATAATATTGCGTTATGAATCAATTCATATTAATTGCCAGAATTCCCGATATAAATATGTTGGGGTGATTGCGAATCAACAAAAATTGTGCAAAATATACTATAACTTGTTACACACGTATTGCTGTCAGTAGCTTCTCGCGACGACTGACGGGGCTAGGACAACCAAGGTGGGGTTTAAATCAATTTTGGCAATATGAAACTATCGCTCTGTGATTGGTAGATTTTTCAAGATTTCGGAATATAACTCTTTTACCGATTTAGCCCAGTGTACCTTATATAATATAAACAATAAAAAATCATTTCCATTTCTCTTACTTTTATAATTATAAGGCGGCTTAAATAACTACAGAAAACAAACAAGTTTACTTATATCTAAGTCAATAATGTATCATAGTATCTAAATGTTATTATATTTAATTACGAAATAAAAACATTTTACCTATCCTATATAGGTACAGAGTGAAGTATCATAAGAATATTTACAATAAAAATTCTGAGTTTAATTGTCAGTCTAGTTATGTTATAATCGTGTGAATTTAGTAGCGGCTTAAGCTCTCACTAGATACAGCATCTTTGCCTAGGTAACAAGCATAAAGTTGAAAAAAAAAGAGGACTAAAGAACAATTAAACAAAAAAGAAATATCTCATACAATTTCTATTTGAAAAATCACGTGTAGTATTTTACACTATTATCATTTAATTATTTTATTATATACTAATACGTCACTAAAGTATTATACTATTTAAAAAAATAATTTGTAGTCCATTTGCACAACTAAATACAGAAAATAGTAAGTGAATTATGAAAATATCTTCCCTTGTATCAAATCAGGTTTATATATAATAAATACAGATTAAGAACAACATGCCACCAGAATAACAAAAGGTGTCAATCGTTGGAAACAGTACCATCTAAATGAACAGGAATGATGCAGTCAGTGACTTTGTATTTATTTAAGTTTTTAAACCAGTTCATTTTCAGAACATTTTATGATTCAAAATTGCTAGTCGTCAAATTTAATGGAGTGTACACCCGTATCAATCGCACCTCCCCGATATGAACCGCGCTTTTTCTTCGTCTTCTCATGCTTGAATGACTTGCCACGCGTGTGTTTCAAGTCTTGATTGGCACGCTCACCCCATGAACCACGCGCACCAAACTGAAAAAAAAAAATAAGGATTTTTTTCAATGTTCCTCTACACAAATACTATTAATAAACAGAAACTATACTATAAAAGAAAATATTGCTATATATGCTATGCTATATGATTGAGAATATAAGTAATAAATCCCACAAATCAAATCAAAAAATGAAAATTTAGTAAAATTGCCTGTATCCCTTCTAAAAGGGTTTTCAATAATAGACAAAAAATTGTTATCATTTTATATCACTTGAATACCTAATAATTGTTTCCAATTTTAAACATGGAATTTAATAATAATAATAATAAATCGCTTTGTTGTTAAACCAGACAGTTAAGTACATACTTTAAAGTTATGTAGGTCGGTAGTACAATTGGCGGCCTTATTGCTCAACGGCAATCTCTTCCAGGCAACCGTGGGATGGTAATAAATAACGTTATTGGGCAGACGTTATTGGAATTATCAATACGTTTCATACGTTTATACTTTTAATAAAATACAGCACCTGTTTGTAACCAACAATTAAAGCCCTGTTCAGCAGTTACAAATAAGTGTCCTATAGTTTATGTGACAAAAAATCTGTATTAAACAGTTTGTCTGACATGCTATTTTGAACTTACCTGTAGCCTACAGGGCCTAGTAAATATTACATTCAACATCAACCTACCTTAAATATAAATAAATTAAATTGATATCTAAAAAGTAAGAATGTTACAAAACATAATTTCTCACCTAATTATTCAAATACAATTTTCTTATTCTGAGCATTTTCTCCTCCTTCAAAACTTTTCCTATCATTGAAACCTCCTTTGTTAAATCCACCCCTGTCCCCACCCCAAGAGTGACGGTCACCTCGACCTCTACGATCACCTCCACGACCTCCTCTGTCAAATCCACCCCTACCTCCCCTGTCAAAACCACCCCTGCCGCCCCTGCCTCCCCTGTCGAAGCCACCCCTTCCACCTCTACCACCGAAACCACCTCGACCTCCTCTATCCCCAAAGCCACCACGACCTCTATCGCCAAATCCACCCCGTCCTCTAAATCCTCCTCGGCCCCCTCTATCGTTAAAACCTCGGCCCCGATTAAAGCCGCCGCGATTTGACCAATTTCCAGCCTGTTTTTCTTCATTCTCTTCGTTTTCTCCTTCCTCTTGGTTTTCCCCTTCCTGTTAGAGAGAAAAATAGCAAAACTAGAAATACAAACACCAAGGCAACCCTATGTGATCACCACATAGTTGCTTAAAAGTAAATGCCCGAAATTTTATAGCAAGCCAAATATACATACAAAGGCTTTGTCTTTTGTTAAAATATTCCAACGTTGGCATTGTATAGAGTTGCCTTGGCTTCTCAAACTTTAGGGCATTTACCTTAGCATCAAAGGAATTATCCTTAAGTCTAGGATCCACTTCTATAGTTTGTGAGGCCACTCGGCGAAACGGAGCTGGTTTACCATCTGACACATTTGGTGTTGATACACAGTTTGTACCCTAAAAGTCATTACAGAGCAAATGCAGTTGATGTGATTTCATTATAGGAGTTTTTCTTAGAAGTTTAGTTGGGACTAATGTAAGATATTATTTAACCATTATTTACAATTTCCCTTTCATCATCATCATCATCATCAGCCTATCGCAGTCCACTGCTGGACATAGGCCTCTCCAATTTCACACCACTTAGATCTATGGCCTACAATTTCCCTTTATAGAGTATAAATTATTTAGAAGAGGTACCTAAGATATGTTCAGAACAAAAACTGGTAGACTAAGCTTTTATTAATGTTAAACAGGAAACATTATAACAACACTGGATTTTCAAAAAGTTAAGAATGACAGTAAAAACCAAGAGCTAAAACATCACTAGATGATCTCTAGTACACATTAATTCAATATTCGGGTAAATTATTGTCTACAATTACTTATATTGGTGTCAAATATATTGTAAAAAGTAGTATTTTGTCCAGTTACAAAATCAAACCATGTTGAACTAAGGTCACAGGCATAACCATATAACCATTGAGTTGCAGGCGAGTAAACCTCTCTACATAAACAGGTGGCTATAACCATAGTACACAAACCATCACATAGGTTACGTTTTTTTATCTTTAGTGATATTTTAATCATTATCAGTGTAATTAATCATAGCATTGCAAAAATATTTTCAACCGGTTCTCATTATATCCTTAAGAAAAGTGGAAAATCTGTCAAAAACTAAATATCTCAGTTTGGCATATTTAAGGATTAGAATGTTTTCATATAACTTGAACAAATAATATTTTTCAATGTAAAAAGTAATATGTATATAATATTGTGCAAACCTTTACAAAATTGCTATATGGCTTCTTTGCAGGTGCACCGGAGTCTCCTCCAGAAGCTTTCCTTTTTTTGCCAGTTTGGAAACCATTTTCCTGAAATTAAAGTAATTATAAGTGGTAATATTTTTTGTGTTAGTAAAATTTCATGTTATTTATAACATGAAAATAAAATAAATGAAAATATTATTTACCTCATTAGTAGTTTTCTTTGCAACTTTAGCTGGTGGAGCATCATCATCATCATCACTATCCGAGTCTTCTGAAGATGCAGCTTTTTTAGCTGTATTTATTTTTGGTACAGGTTTTTTAGGTGCTTCCTCTTCACTGGAATCGTCATCATCGGATGATTCTTGTTGTTTAGCTGCTGGTTTGGACTTCTGAGATGTTTTTACTGCAGTTTTAGCTGGTTCGTCATCACTATCATCAGATGATTCTTTTGCTGGCACTTTGGCAGGGATTTTCACTGGAACTTTCCGAGTTGTTTTGGGTTTTTCATCTTCACTACTATCTTCACTGTCAGAAGAAGATTCTTTCTTAGCTGCAGCCTTTATTGCTGGCTTGGCAGGTGGTGGTACTGGTTTCTGAAGAGCCTTCTGGGGCACCTTTTGATCTTCATCGTCACTACTATCATCACTATCTTCTGAAGATTCCTCTGTTTTGGGAGGGATAGCTTTTGGTTTGTTTTGAAGAGTTTGTGGTTTAGCTGCCACCTTAGGCTTAGGTTTAGGATCTTCATCACTACTGTCGTCAGATGACGATGATTCTTGTTTTTTGGCTGGAATAGATTTAGTCACAGGTTTGGTAGGTTGCGCCTTAGCAGGAGTAGCCTTCGGTTGGACTTTAGGTTTATCATCATCACTATCATCTGAAGACGACTCTTGTTTTTTAGTTGGTGGAGCTTTAGCAGGTGTCTTCACTGGTGTTGGCACAGGTTTTTTAGGAGCGGGTTTCTCATCTTCGCTCTCATCACTGTCATCAGATGACGATTCCTGTTTTTTAGCTACAGCTGCCTTTGACTGAGGTTTTGCAGGTGTAATTGTTGGTTTTGTAGCAGGCTTAGGTTTCTCATCTTCACTGTCATCAGAGGAAGACTCTTGTTTCTTAGGTGCTGCAGTCACTTTAGCTGGTGCAGACTTAGCCACTGGTTTCTTAGTTTTATCATCATCACTACTATCACTATCGGATGATGATTCTGCTTTTTTAGGAGCTGCTTTAGGTGTACCTGCACTTACTTTTGCTGCTGGCTTTTGAGGTGGCTGTTTTTGTTGTACTTTTGTTTTTTCTTCTTCATCGCTACTATCTTCAGAAGAAGACTCTTGTTTCTTGACATTCTTGGGCGCTGCAACATTTGGTTTAACAGGCTGCTTCTTAGGCTGAGCTGTGGCATTATCTTCACTACTATCACTATCATCTGAAGATTCTGCTTTTTTAGCTGGAGTAACTGTGGCTTTCGGTTTGACCTGAAATAATAATACCATTTACAATAATGTTCCTAAAAGCAATTAAAGATAATTTAAAATAATATAATCAGAGGTAGTGACGAATAATTTACATTTAATATCACGGATATTCAATACAAATATCTCATCATAATAAGTGAAGTGAAAAGCACTCTTTAATAAAATATAAATAATTATTACCGCTGTCCTTGGCTTTTTATTTTCTGAACTGCTCAAATCAGATGAATCTTGTGCTTTCTTCTTAGCAGCAGGAGATTTACCATTCAGTCTTGGGGCTTCCGCTGGTTTTTTGGGTAGTGATTCTTCTTCACTTGAATCATCGTCTGAACTGAAAAATTATTTTTATGTTACTTGTTGTACTCATGTTAATTAAAGTATGGTATTTAATTTATCATCATTTACTTAAGAGCTATGCTCTTGCAGATCAAGTTTTATGCAGCTGTCTCTATCAAGAGCCTTGAACTCCTAATGCATCATGGTCAATGTCAATGTCTTGGTCTTCCTCTCTTTCCTTCTATGATGTTATGTGAAAACTTATGTTGACATATAAGGTGGCTTCCTTCTTGTCTTCTATTTATTTAGTAACCACAAATAATATTTTTATTAAAATTATGTGACTAACAAAATGCATACAACCACCCTGAGTTAATTATAGACTGTTAAGCGAATGTCTTCATGTTGCTGAGATTCATTTTCGTAAACAATTTTATTACATATACTTAGTAACATGTGTATGCCAATAGTATGAATGAATATGTAATATACAGTACATGACAATAGAACAAATCTACAATCAACAAATTGATTACCAATTACACAAAAAAGTAAACTTATGATATAGGTACCTGTTAGCAGCAGCTTTGCCAGTGCGTTTCAGTTTCACGTGTTCTTGAATTATATCTGTAAGTGTCGCTTGGCCTTTGACAAGAGGTTTCTAAAATCGCAAGAGGTTATTTGATGAAACATCTAAATCATTGCTAACATATAATTGAAAACAAAAAATATTTAAAGGTTATGTTGAACAAATAGTTGCAATTTTAAAACGCTAACGCATCACTAATACAGCTATATAAAACTAATGCTACATGTACGTACTTCATTTGGATGGCGCGACTAAATGCGAAATTATAATAAAAATGGGATTTCAATACTATCATTTATAATGCGTTACAAAAGCGCAAAATTGTTAAATATAATAAAATCGACAGAACTGATAATTAACAACACGTGTGGTGGCCGGTCCCACGTGGTGATTTTGCGGCGAGTACTTACCGCTTTTGTTTTCTCCAGAAACTTTTGTGCGAAAGGTTTATCGATATTCACCAAAAACTGATGAACTAAAGAAATAGTTAATGTTTTAATATCTGCGTCCCCCATTTTAAAACTTTTAATATTTTCAACAGCACAGCAACGCAATGGGACACCGGCGTTTATTACTTGTTACACACCACAGATTATGAATACGAATGAATGAAGACTATGAAAAGCTCTGCAACGAATGAAACCTCCTCCCTCCACTCCATAGAATGAGTCAGTGTTACCAGCTCTCAAAAATACTTACTAAAGCTACAGTTAAAACATTAGAATTGCCACAATTACTTTAAAATAAAAAAACAAATGGCGCTAGGTTACGTCGCTCCTAAAAAAAGTACCACGATGTAAGTATTATCTGTAATAACTTCTGAAGTCTAAACCCTCTAAATGTCAAAGGAAACCAGAAAATATATATATTTAGAAAACCAATCAATTTTTTGTGGTTTTATCTTCATTACTCTCTCTTTTCTTCTTCTTCTTTTGATGATATGGCAATCGGCTGGATCAGCTGTTTCTGCCAATGTCAAGTATTTCAAGTCTTCAATTCTAAGTCTTCGAGACTTCAAGTCTTATAAAATATGTGTATGACATGAAATGGGGACCGTCTTTCGCAAAAACAAAAAACGATCCCCTCTCTTTTCATAGTTCCGAGGAATTTTGATGCTCTAGATGTCATTTCGTGTCGCTAGGTCAGCAAGTAAATGATGATTGACAAGACTAGATTCTTAATACTAAATTTTACTTATAAAAAATGTCTCATTTATTAAAGCCACGATATATATATTTCTATTTTTGAAATTGTAAAAGATTATATAGACATAAATCTGACTCTCGTTTATTATTATTGATTTGAACATGGTTTCGTGAATAACAAATGTAATTTGTGTTAATACATAATAAAAATAGTGTTTACTATTCGGATTACCTTTTTCCTCTGAAATATTCCCTAACAAAGTTCAATTCTTTTAAACTGAGAAAAAGATTGTGAGTATTTTTTCAGTTGACATTAAACACATTGAGAGATCTTATTTTATTTAGGCACCAAGGCTGCGGAAATCACTTTTGTAATCAAAAATTATATTTAAAATAAAGTATCAAAACTGGATTTGTCGTACTATAAAGGGTGGCCACATAAAAGATAGTGGCACCGCCATTAATTTCACGACTTTTTTGCCAAGATGTAGAGAATCATTGCCAACATTACCCTACTACAAAAGTTAAAATTTAATACTTAAAATGGTGGTTATTTTGTTATTAAATTAAAACCCAGTGAGCCTAAGCGAGCGCTGGGTACGCCGTTATTGCGGCGGTAAGAGCCGTTATGGAGGGCTGGCTCGAGGGGCGTGACGGGACCTTCTCATATCGGCTCACACAGGTGATCACTGGAAAAAGATTCTTCGGAGATCAACTGTGTCTGATCCGTAAGGAGCCAACGCCCGAGTGCCACCACTGCGTGTGGAGTGTCGGGTCAAGATCGTGGACCCGGCACTCCATACGCTGGCAGAATGTCCAGCGTGGGGGTAGCCGAGGCGCGATCTAGTGACGGCCATCGGGGTGGGGGTTCTCTCACTCAATAACATAATTGCGGTCAGCTGCGGAGCGAAAGCGCGTGGAACTCCGCCGTTTCTTTCAGCGAGCAAGTTATGCTTGCCAAGAAGATGGCGGAGCGGGACCGGGAGAGGCTTGGAATTGTACCGGTCCGTCAGGCCTGGAAAAGGACAGGTACGGCAGGTGAATTGGGCTTTGGATATCGCAGAATGATCTCCGTCCTCCATAAGCTGAGATGAGACCGTCTATCACCCTAGCAGAAGTTACTCGGGTGGAGGCGCGGACGCTGCAGAGCGTGCTTAGAGGGATATTAAAGGGAAATTTGGGCTTCCACACAGGATGGGGCCACCTACAAACGTTGGGTGGGCCTGAGGTAAGTCTGGGTTCCAGGGATTTCCTTTCGAGGTTACACCTGGTTCCCCGGCTTCTAGTACCCGAGATGGTGTGCGGGTTTTAGTCGGTTCGAGTCCGACATAACCACCAGTCGGTGGTATCCGAAGAGCTTTCCGTACAAAAAAATTGGGTTTGTAAAACATTACAAAAATACGATAAAAAATAAAGGTTTATTAATAGGCTTAAAATATTTTCAATTCTTTAACTTCTAACTTTCGACAAGTAGCCAACTCTACGACAGACGAACGGACAGATAGACAGACATCGGAGGCTCAATCCTGTTGGCATGCTCTAGGTACGGAACCCTAAAATTAATGCGTATGGCCTACACCTATTCCTTGATGGATACCAAACATCAAAATTAATTTTTCATTATATTTTATATTATAATAAATTGTTTCTGTTATTATCAAATTTTTCATTCCACGTTTCTGTGCCTGCCAAGCCTTTGCAAGCAAGATAACGCGTCATAAGAAATTAGCACTGCATTCGCTCATTTGTCGTAATATCAAAAAGTACTCCCTTCCCAAACTCCTTGTTACACACTTTCTGTTTTACTAAAGCAGTCCCACAAACAACTGAAAACAAGATGAAAATTATTATTATTATTTGACATTTGAAGTACATGCAATAGTAATTGCAATAATATTTTATTAGTTTTATTAAAAAAATGTGTTTAAGACATACAACACTATGTAAAATTTTGATGTGTGATTATGTAATAGGTTTTTTCTATTTAATCTGTACCTTAGTATATTGTGATTTTGTGATGGTGATGACAAGTAGTGATAACTTTGGGTCTTGGGTTGATTGTTGTAATCTTGTGATTTAGTTTCATCCCCTGTTAATATATTATAGTTTTATGTAGTGATGATGGAATGTGTTTTCTAAGTTATAAACAGTCTCATTACTTGAATATGAATTTTAATTGTATTTATCAATAGTGTACATACTACATAACGATGTGAGGTGACATGTTTTTTAAGTTTGCTTTGTCGATGTCCAATGTGAACACGAATAAAATATTGGAAATGTTATGTAGGCTAATTTGAGTATTAAAAATAAAACAGATCACTATGCCTGTCCAGCAAATTAATGTGAAAAACTCGTCTGATATTGAAAGTTGGGAATGGGGTGGTGGATGTGGTCGAGAGGTGATGCGGACAGGATCTGGAAGTAGTCGGACGTCGTGTAGTAACTCAAGTGGAGATATTTGCCGCATTTGTCATTGCGAAAGCGAACCGCATAACCCTCTATTGGCACCATGTTATTGTTCAGGTAAGTGAAAATATACACATGAATTTTATATTGAAATCTCTGTTAAAAAATTAGCCTTTCTGTCGTATTACACTGCTGTTTTTTTTATTTTTATTGATTATTCTGGATAAAGTTTTCATTATTGTATATAGTTTAATATTCTAAGGAAAACATTTACTTCTAAACCTCTAAAAAGCATTTGGTCAATGACTAATACTGATATTGTCAGAAAAGAGGATTTACACTATCATATGTTTACAGTAATTTATTAATATCTCTGAATAGCTTTATATAACACAGTAAGATTGGCCATCTAAATATATATATACTAAAAATGTATATACATAAAATTGATTATTATTCACATCACCAATAGCAGTGTGGTTGGAGGAGTAATTATTATGTAAATGTATTATAATATTAATGTTTAACATTTATGCAGACAATTAGCTAAATAGTTTGATCAGATGTTGCTTTTATCTGTATTTATGTAGCATTGTTCCACATACTTGGTACAGTTGATACATGTTCTTTTTGTAGTAGTATAATTTAACCACTTTGAACTTTAACTGACAAATTGTGTACATTCATTTCAAGTTATCTATTTCTTACACAATCACTGTGTGGTATGAATTATTTAAAAAATAATGACACAGATAAATATTCATGTGCCTGAACATTGAATGTTTGATATTGTCTACCTATGTGTTTCTATGTACAAAATCTATTTACAAAAAAGTATGTATTTATTTATATTAGTTGTTTGCTACTTTAGAACAATATAGTAGTTTAAATGCTACCATACAAACATATATATATGTGCATCAGCATCAGCCTATAGTAGCCTGTTGCTAAAATATTACCCTTTTTTTGGCTTTGTTGTAACTGCAGTTGGGTAAAAAGACTTTGTCTTTAGCCAAAGTTGGGTGAATTTAGTTGTGTTTGTTTTCAGTAAAATGAAATGTACCTGTGAAATTAAAGTACATACTTAAGGTGATAAACAATAAAAGTTAATACACTGAATTTGTCACTGTACTGAGTCCTCAGTACCACATAATCTATTCTGATGTGCAATATATTTTGATGCAACATTATGAGAAAATACCCATATCATATGACTTGATTTGTATGGTTTTTAGTTTATCAATTAGTTGCCGTCTGCAGCATATGCCAAGATCACCTCCCTTGTTACTAGTTTTCATATAGAGTATTGTTTAAAATAAGTTTTTAGTAAACAGTACTTTAAAACTTATATTAGTCTTTGTAAAGCAGTATTTGCCACATATAATATTGACTGTGTGATATAAATCTAAACCCTACCCATCCCTGAGATCAAGCATGGTATTGAAGATCCATCTCCTTGAATTCATTTAAAAAAAATGAGACTGTGACTAAAGTAAAGTTAATGCTTTAAAAAATTATTATATATATATATATATATATATATATATATATATATTAATTGAAACTCAATTTTACTTAATTCTGTTGTAATTTTTAAGGGAACTAGCAATAAATGGTAAATAATAAAAGTTCTCAAGGTAATCACAAAGCAGTGAGTTAAGTATCAGAAACAATCTTTGACATCTCTTTGATACGTCATGTGTGAAGTGAAGCTGAAAAATGATAGCTGAATCTAGAAATTTGAATTGAGGAGTTCCATTAACTTATTTTGGTTATGACATCAGCTCAATTGCAGTTCTCTTTTATCTTACAATTTTGTTACAAGTATGTAATACTAGTTAACCCACCAATATTATCTGCATCTTCTTTTGCCTGTAGTGTGATCGTAACCAGTATTTAGTTATTTTTTATATTCAAAAGATCATGGTGAGCCAACTTTAAAAGAAAGACATATGTTGTTACAGACTTTTTTAGAACTTTTAAAGGGGAATTATACTTTCATACATTATTTTTGCAAATATAAATAAATAGCAATCCATTCAATAGTTCTCAAGGGGTATTAATTTACCCATATTTTGCAACATTTTTCATTGATACTCCACTTACACAATCTTAGATGATATAAAGCCAAATGGGCTTGACCTTCCTCGGAAAATGGACGAATTGGCTCAGCAGTTCCTGAGATTTGTATATTCAACTAAACAAAATCTTCAAACACAAATTGAACACAAAATGCAAATGTTCCAGAATGTTTAACATTTATTGTTATTTTTGTAAGGTGAAAATTACTTGATTTAATTGATGACATTGACCAACTTTAAAAATAAGGTTTGAATGGCTCAAGTATTTAAGGAAAATAACATTCAACTAACTACTAATAGTTTATATTATTGAATAACACATTGCGTCATGCCACTTAATTAATTATTTCCATTATTTTTTATTCATTTAAATAGAAGGTTTTGCTTTGTAACTTGTGAAAATGTGAGTCATGCGAGTGTCCGAGTCCGTCTACGCTCGCACATGCCCTATACATTATTATCACCCTCATAGATAATGATATGAATTTCAAAAAATAGTTTGTGACAAAACATTGAAAAAAATATTTTCGCAATCAAACACGAATATATGATATATGTATTCGTATATTCCGTATTTTAAAAATAACTGTGAAGTTCGCAGGAAAAGAATGTCGGGGTTCACTAACAGGAGGGGGCCATCTACAAACCGTAGGTGGCCCGAGGTACGTCGGGGTTTCAGGGATTTCCTTTCAAAGGGGCAGCTGGTTCCCCGGCTTCTGGAACCCGAAACGACCTGCTGGTTTTCACCAACCGATTGTATCCTGAGGTGACATTTTGCTATTTATAGTGGAATTCCCAACCTTTAACAAAGTCATTCTCCGTTGTGTATCGTCATCACTGTAGGGTATTTAAAAAAAAGCCATCTTCCGCATTAGGAATATACAACCTGCGTCGCGAGGACTTTACAAACATACATGAACACAAAGAACTCCTAGTCTCAGAACAACAATTTGTGGATCACACAAAGTGATGTCCCATGTGGGATTTGAATCCACAACACTTGGCGCTGTAGAAAGCGGCGCCGCGGCATGGCGATAGGCCAACCGTGCAGTCAATAATAAATATTATTAGATAAGATTTAAACAGACGAGAGATTGCGCGAAGACTCGACGAATTATTGCGGCCGGATATGGCACCATAGATCACATTCACACAGTGCGGCAGCTTATACAGAAGACCGAAGAGTATAATCAGCATCTGTGTCTAGCATTCGTGGACTATAAGAATGCCTTCGACTGTCTGACTGACTGGAATCCCTGCAGCGTTGCCAAGTGGATTGGTGATACATCCAAGTGTTGAGATGCCTCTACAAACCCGCCACTATGTCTGTCCAAGTATAGAATCAGCTAACGAGACCCATACCATTGTATCGAGGAGTGAGATATATCCCCCAAATTGTTCACTAATGCAACGGAGGACTTGTTCAAGACGCTGCACTGAAAAGGGCGCGGCATCAACATCAATGGCGAATACATCACTCACTTGCGATTTGCAGACGACATCGTCATCATGTCAGAGATGCTGCAGGACCTACAACAGATGCTTAACGAACAGGCTTACTCTATACGCATCGGCCTATGGATGAATTTTGACAAGACCAAAGTCATCTTCAATGAAAATGTACTACCGGAACCGGTTGTAGCACACGCTGCCGTTCTCGAAGTTGTTCAAAAATTGTGTACCTCGGGCGGACTTTGCAGTTAGGTAGAAACAACTTTGAGGACGAGGTGAACAGGAGAATCCAGCTGGGTTGGGCAGCGTTTGGTAAGCTTCGTCGTCTCTTCTCATCGTTGATCCCACAGTACCTAAAGACGAAAGTCTTCAATGAGTGCATCCTACCCGTAATGATATATCATTCCCACGTGTGTCCAAGTGTCCACGTTTTGGGCTACGTATACGAAGCCCAAAACGTGGAAACTTGGACGGTACGGCTGGTCCATAAGTTTAAAGTCGCTCAACGTGCTATGGAGAGGGCTATCTCGGCCTTTCTCTGAGAGATCGCATCAGAAACGAGGTGATCCGACAAAGAACCAGACCTACAACAGATGCTTAACGAACAGGCTTACTCTATACGCATCGGCCTATGGATGAATTTTGACAAGACCAAAGTCATCTTCAATGAAAATGTACTACCGGAACCGGTTGTAGCACACGGTGCCGTTCTCGAAGTTGTTCAAAAATTGTGTACCTCGGGCGGACTTTGCAGTTAGGTAGAAACAACTTTGAGGACGAGGTGAACAGGAGAATCCAGCTGGGTTGGGCAGCGTTTGGGAAGCTTCGTCGTCTCTTCTCATCGTTGATCCCACAGTACCTAAAGACGAAAGTCTTCAATGAGTGCATCCTACCCGTGATGATATATCATTCCCACGTGTGTCCAAGTGTCCACATCAGAAACGAGGTGATCCGACAAAGAACCAGAGTAATCGACATAGCCCACAGGATTAGCAAGCTGAAGTGGCAGTGGGCGGGCCATATTTCCCGTAGAACCGATAACCGTTGGGATAACCGTGTTCTCGAGTAGAGACCGCGTCTCAGCAAACGTAGTGTAGGACGCCCACAGGCCAGGTCAAGTGATGATTTGCGGAAGACAGTTGGCTGACGGAAGGAGCTGGATGCGAGAAGCCGAAAATTGAACTAAGTGGCGACTGCGATAGGCTGATGATGATGATGATGATGGTGATTAGATAAGATAGGATGTTAAAATTATTGATAGATTCAGTGATCCGTTTGCAAATACGTGTATTTAACTTTATTATGATAATTTTAGTCAGAAGTCTCCCCTTTACAGGTTATGAAGAACTATCATTCCTAATTTAGCAATGTTAGTATGAGAGTGATAATCATCCAATATCTGAAATATACCTACTAAAAGAAATCGTATTAAATACAAAATTTGTTGAAGTCATTACTTGTTGAAAACGTGTGTTTATAAAACACGCAACCATATAATAAACGTGATCTAACACGCACTTGGTGATTTCATTTATTTTATGTGAGATAACAATGAATTAATAACGATTTTTTCCTTTGCTTGTGCTATTAGGTCGTGCTTAGCAGGCAAATTTTATTTTAGGTATTGAACTTCCATTCCCCTTTGGGAAGAATCGGTTTTTATTATAATGTGAAATGTTTTTCATCATCGCTTGATTATTTTAGGAGATAGGCTAATGTACGCATCTGTTCAGCTTAAAATATATCCAGCTTAAACTTTAATAGCTGAATCTTTTGATTTTAATCGAAGTTACCAGTATTAAGAATTGTCAGTCAGTTACAAGTATTTCATAATTATTTCGACTCAGTGTTAAGAAGAAATTGGTTTTGCTAGACAGACAAAGAGACGGACTAGAATTGAGGAAAGATTTATAATTATATTATTTTAGAACCAAAATCTTAAAAATGTTGGGTTAGTAGATCTTAAAGCCGTAAAGATAATCGTTAACCGATTTTTACCGGTAAACATTTATACCCACAACTACTAGAGCCCTAAAGGGGTAAATCCATGTTATCTTAATAAAGTACCTATTGTAGTAATTGTACGATTAATATTCTGACTAGCCCTATAAAAACTATATTTTGTTACAGGAAGTTTAAAATATGTTCATCAAAGCTGCTTGCAGCAGTGGTTAACAGCATCGGAAACCAGATCATGTGAACTTTGTAAATTTAATTTTATAATGCATACCAAAATAAAGCCTTTCAATGAGGTGAGTCAACTCGCTACTTTACACGAGTAACCAATCTTACATAATACTCTACAAAACATATTATCTTGTCCATAACCTGTTATGTATTTATAACTCTCATTTCGTTTCGGTTATGAATGCCATGTTAATTTTATTTATGAAACCTGTTACGGCTTAACGTAATAAGTGTAATGTAAAGAAGAGAAAGTACAGTTATTTATTTTTTCAGTGGAGATTGCTGGAGATGTCTGGTGTGGAGCGCCGAAGATTATGCTGTGCAGTACTATTCCACTGTGTTGCAGCTTTATGCGTTATGTGGTCACTGTTCGTACTTATCGAACGTGCTGTGGAGGAGGTGAATCGTGGTATGATTGGTGAGTATTCAACTGCCTGGAACTTCGGACGGAAAGTATGATTTCCGTCTGAGTTACCAAACTTTGAGCGGGGTTTAAGTTTGCTTGCAGACAGAATCATTAAGTTCGTTACCGAGGGTGCATGTTCTGACTCCATGATTGTCAGTGCTAGTATCCCTTAAGGCTGTGTGCAGTTTTTTGTTCATTCAGTGGTATAAATAAAACACATTATTTATTATTGTTTTTTTTTATTTATTTTGTTTCTATGTTAATTAATGTAATTGATTTTTACCGTTATAATTAAGTATCAAATATATAAATAGTTATCGACATTCATTAATATGTAAATGATAGCGTGCGTGATGCCTTTTATAGCGGCGAATCTAATGTTCGTGTAACAAATACCGAAAGACGAAAATAATCAAAATCGACTCGTGAATTGTTTCTTTTTTTATGTTATAAGGGGCAAACGGGCAGAGTATCGCCTGATGGTAAACTAGTACCGTCGCCCATGGACACCTGTAACACCAGAGGTGTCACAAGTGCGTTGCCGGCCTTTGGGGGATGGAAACGGGGATAAGGGGAGGGGTTGGGGTACGGGCCTCCGGTATCCTCACTCACGCGATGAAACATAGCGTAAGCGCTGTTTCACACCGGTTTTCTGTGAGGCCGTGGTATCACTCCGGTCGAGCCGGCCCATTCATCCCGAAGCGTGGCTCTCCCACGGTGTGAATTAATAGTGGATCGACTCAATCTTGTCCACTTTAATCCCTCTTAAAAATACTGCTTTGTTGTATCTACTCGCTTTGAAAGCACTTCTCAAATAGTCACTGCTAGCTGCCACTGAAAGCGTAAGGCGAAAGTGCCTCGCAGAAGCTTAGTGGCGCTAAATAGATCGAGGCAATATGTAACTCATCTCTTCGCAGGGAAACCCCAGCACCAGCTTTCTTCACGAATTTTACGAACAAAGAGTTGTCGATTGCCAGGTTGAGAATGGCATCAATCACTGGCGTTACTTCTTACTGGCGTAGTTCTACTCTGCATTCTCGATATATTCTATCATGAGGGTGCTCGGAGAAATTGTTCGGACTTACACTAGCCGCAGATACCCACCATCGTTCGATACGACAAAATGTTCACTTGTCACTCGACAGAGCAGTTCGATGTCTATCACGAACTCATAGACGAATGGCAACAGCGTTCAAAATAATCATCTAAGGGGCGCTTTTCCATCTGTTCGCAAACAGTTATCGAGGACAAGGCTTGAGGGGATCACTGTGTCAATTACTTACATGGCATGGTAACGAGCAAACGACAGTTATTTAAATTAGTCGAGTCACCTGACTGACTGTAAAGTCTGCTCATCATATCCTCTGGAAATTAAGCCGTTGATACACTGAACATAATATAAGATGAATTACAAATGACATCTGGGTGGTATACTATGAGGAACTAATGTCAACTAGGGTGAATTTTCGTGCGTTAGGATACTGCCTTATATATTAAATATAATATGTATATTAAATATAGCTCACTTAGGACCCATAATACTTAATATCCGTGGTTTTACTTCATTCTGTCTACCGCTTCGCTTAGAAGGGACGTGGAATTATTAGATTTCCAACTTCTCCAGTTTTGTTCTGAATAGTTTCGTCACGGATTACAAGAAGGTTTTTTTTCCTAAGACTTGCCAAATGTGATAAGTGGTGTACACGAGTTCAGTGGTGAGCATGTGGGAGAGATTAGTCCTCAATACTTATCGCTCCACCATTGCATTTGCGCGGCATAAACAACCTGTGGAATAAATTATCGCCTGCTGCGTTTAGTGTGTACTGCCTTATCTACCCTATGTACCTAACCCGATTGTTAAGTACGTAGGTTTATTGCGATAGTAAGACTAATGCTTTAAAAGGCGGCAAGACACTCGTGACGGTTGGTTTGCGTGCAGGTGTCCATTGGCTGCAGGAGTCATTTACCACAAGGTGACTCGCCTTACCCTATAGTAAATGTCATATAATAGTTATTTATGCAACTGTTGTATAATAAGAGGTATTCAAACACAAATGACGAGTGTCTTTTAATAACTAATTATGTTTAGTTTGCATACATACAAGACTTTATCTACACCCATGACATGAATCCTCTATATAAAAAGTTCTGAAACCATAGGGTGGTGTACAGTGTTGTAAGAACTCTATATAAATTCATGGAAAGTTAAATTGCTGAATATCTATCTAATACAAACTATATATAGGTAATAACAGAGTGGCCTTTGCTGCGTTAGAAATATCTGGTGGTGTGTTATCAAAGCCTGTATCACTCATTTTTGTAAACAACAAAGTAATATATTTTTTGCAATACTAATATCGAACAAAAGTGAATTCGAATAACAGTTCTTTTTTTAAATACGGCGCTGTGGTAGTGAAAGATCTGACGCAAAAAGAGGGGTGTTATAAGTTTGACGTCGATGTCTATGTGTGTGTGTGTGTGTGTATTTGTCTGTGGCATCGTAGCTGTCGAAACGGATGGACCGATTTCGATGCGGTTTCATTTGAAAGCCTTTCTTTCAGAGTTTCTGACCGTTTCCTTGCTATGTTTGGTGGTTCTTAGTTATGTTTGGTTAATATTGGTTCAGCAGTGTAAGACTATCACCTCTTCTTCTAAAATGATGTAAGGCGTTTTTGGCGTATGATTGCTCGATTAAAGGCTTGCGTAGGGGGTTTTTAATTTTTAATTTTAGCTTGTTTGATATAAGAGTTGCATTATGAAATTTAGTACAACATTATAACACTCGTTTGGATGATATTATGGTTACTATGACACAGGTGTTTTAAAGTTGGCAATAAGCTAGCTGTTTCAGAAACTTTTGTAAGTGATTGATCACTGAGTTTATTGTCGTCTCTTTTGAGGTTTTTATTTATCATCTTTTCATATCTTCATTCATTTGTAACTGAATTGACATGCTACAGTTACAGTTCAAGTATTGTTTTACAGAAATATTGACAGTCATTAAACCTTATACTGTTTAAAATTACCTTCCATTAGTTGATAGTAGTAATTCTAGTTTTCAAGTTATTAAATATTTTTAAATTTATTTAAAACCTAGTAAAAATGATTCAAACTCGCAAAGCATTGGCACGTTAGGAGGCCAAACTCCAAATGACATTGAAAGAATTAAAAGTTACTAAAGAGAAGTGTGAAATGATAGTGAACAAACAATTTTGGATACTTTAAATGAAAATGATAGGCTTAGACTTAAGCTTTTTTTTTTTTATGTTTAAGCTGCCAAAATGACTCTGCCCTGCCTGATGGAAAGCATGAGCAGAATCCAAGAGTGGTGGTCACCATCCTTAATGCGAAAAAGAACAATGCAGCATGGTGACCCACACTATGGCGGCCTGGGGAGAAGGGGGATGGTGAGGGGGATAGGGGGCGTTGGATTGGGGTATGGGCCTCCGGTATCCTCACTCACTCGATGAAACAGCGTAAGCACTGTTTCACACCGGTTTTCTGTGAGGCCGTGGTATCACTCCGGTCGAGCCGGCCCATTCATGCTGAAGCGTGGCTCTCCCACCGTGAAGTCACGATAATCCAGTATATGTTGTGGCGTCTGTTTATGTCAATCTATGATTTTTAACTGTAGCTTCATTTTAACGGTTATTCGAGTCACTTTGTGTCTTAATTTAATATATATTCTCGAATTATAGAGGATTTATAGCATGGGTGTAGATAAAAATAATAATATTTTTTTTTTATAAAAAAGTAATAAAAAAAAACTATTCTATATACGTAAAAGTAAAGTATATTAAGTTACATATAAAATAATCGTATGGTCTCTGTTTGGTCATTTGGTGATGCTATCCTAGTGGAATCTGCATGGCTGAATAGAAATATTACTGCAGTCTTAGTTTCGTTTTCCAACTGAGTCGATCCATTCCGTTTTTCTTATCCCAATTGACCACCCTCATGTTCAACCACATATGTTTAAATATTATTACAATAATGAACGTGCTTTTTAAAAATAAAACTAGAATTAATTAATTCTAGTTCTCCTCCAAATGCTATGCTAAACTAATATTAATTATGCATTATTTTTAATAATGGTTTAATATTTTAGCATGGCCGTTCTGGACGAAACTAGTTGTAGTCGCTGTGGGTTTTACGGGCGGTGCAGTTTTTATGTACATACAATGCCGCCAGTATCTACATCTCTGTAATCGCTGGCGAGCCCACAATAGGTAGGTACTACTTCAGTTAACATTCTCAGCTAAGTCAATTACAATATCTGTTCAGAAAACTGATTTTCTTTTAATTTTACAGGATATTGTTAATACAAAATGCCCCTGAGAAGATTCCTATCTGTGGAGGTTCACCTCCGGTTCGGGTTAAAAGGCGAGAAAGGAGTGCGCGTGGTCAAGTGATTGCAAATATTGAACCTCCACCGCCCCCTGCGGTGTATCACGAAGAGGACGAAAGCGGTGGGTTCGAGACGTACCGCGGTAATCCACACCGACGATTGTCTTCACTCGCCGATGATAGGCTTCGAGTAGATTCGCATGACGACACTCGGAGATTTTCTGATACGCGCCTCGTGCACCCTGTCAACGTCGCTGTCGAAGAGAACTCTCAACTCGGACCAGAGGTGAGCGACTGTTAGAATTAATGAAATGTAATTAAAATATTTGTATGGGTACATTCTCGTGGGTGTCGTCGTTCACCATCGCCAGTTCAATGGGTTCAATCAAAACTAAGATTGGGTGTGCGGGTCGGCAGGGTGGCGTGTACCACATCAGCGTGGACCCGCTGGAGGCCGACATCCGCTCGCTGCTGGCCCTGGAGGCGCGGCGCGTGGCGCGGGGCGCGCGCTCGCTGCCCAACCTGCGCGCGTCGCGCGAGTCGCTGCTGCCGCCCGCACCCGCGCCCGCGCCCGCGCCGCTCGCGCCCGCTCCCGCCCCCGCGCCCGCTCCCGCTTCCTGAGGCCGCGCCCCGCGCCCGCTGCTGCTGTACCCCGACGACACCGTGTACTAGCGGCGTGCGATGGACCCTGTAAATACTGATTATCATAATAATAGTTCGCCTCCGCTCCTCGGCGTCCCCGCATCTCCTTCCCTCCCTTCCATTTACGTGTAAATATCGACTACCCTCCTTTTTTCCCTTATAGTGCACTAAGATTTGATAGTAGACCGCTTGCCGAGAACGAACAGTAGATAATACGACGACACTGCCAGGTATGATGATCGAATCTAAACGGCAAATTGTTCCATCGCTTAAAAATAAGTAACGTAATACCACTTGTCCCTCTTCGTGCAAGTATGTATGTACATATTTTGTTTGTGATTACCGATGGACGATCCACCTTCCACTCGTTACTTTCGATCGAACGTTTAATATGTAGGTAGAACTGCTACCTACCATACCTTCATGTTCTAAGCGTCGCCATCTTTACGTATTTTTATACGAGATCGTGTTGGCTATTAGATCGAAGTGTGATCGGCACGGTGTATCTGCATGTATGTAAAAAAAGTTCAGTGTTCTATTGACCCAAAATAAGTTATGACTGTTTAAAATATTATGACATAATATCATGATGAGTATATATTGCTCAATACAAAAATAAATTTGAACGCACCCACGTACGATTTTTTGCACTTTACGTGTACACTGAACATGGTTTACGTAGTCTCTTCAAACATTGCATTCATATTTATCACCGTCATCGCCAACACATCAATAAACATAGTTAATCGAGGACGTACATGATCAGTGTTGCCACATATCAATATAAAGCAGATGTTCAGTAGATGACGAGTGTTGCACTATCCAAAATAACGTTAGCGAAACTGTTATCTATACACGTAAACTGAAATAAATAAAATTGAAGGTTTTACCCACATAACAATTCTTTCTACATATAAATTTATAGTCATGATAAATTATGTATATTCGTAATATTAAAATCAATTGTAAGGTATATAAAAAAAATGAACTGCAAGTTTGTCCCAATCCATTTCAAGTTAGGCATATTGCATATATTTGTCAAATATTTTTCAATGTGGGTTTAGATTTTTCATCATCAGCCTATCGCAGTCTATACTTTTAAGATTCCAATCAGAATAAACTGTAGCCCTAGTACGACTTACAGTAGCACGATGATTTAGATAAGAGGAATATTATAAGAAACGTACATAAGTAAGTGCAACCCATAAAAATATTTCATGGTTCAACATAAAATTAAAAATGAAATCGAAACTTTTTGCGTATCAAGTAAGAGATTCATAATTTTTAAACTTCGTCAATTAAGGTGCCGCCTCGCTAACTTCTGCTGCAACTGAGTTCTATTTTACGTCTATTAATTAGCATAGAGGTAAAAGTGACCGTTTTGCAACTCATCAAATGTTATACAATAGTTAAAATATTATATTCTGTGCCGCTCAAGTCGTAATAGGGTCACTATTTCACTTCTTTTTTTTTTATTTGTTACTTATGCCAAATGATTATGATTCAAATAATTTAGTGGTTGTGAAATTTCTATCAGGAACTAAAATCGCTGCTAAATTTTATCGAAAGTTATATACATATATTGTTATGGAATCACTAAGTATATTTAAAAGTGCTGCAAATTGCAACCATTCGGACATTTATGGACGCAAAGTTTTCAATTATTATAATCCGCCTAATACCCGCCGTCGATATGTAAATACACAACTAACTTTATATTTCTGTATACATTTTGATTAGTATCAGAAACCACTATTGTAAAATATATTTAATTTTTTTTCTTATAAACGTTAAAGTTATAAAACACCTTTCTGCGCATTGGTTCTGACAACATTGCGACGATCATAGTGTGAAGAGCTTAACAGCCTTATTCATATATTCTTTAAGCAGTGTTCCTAATGTTATTTTAAAATTACGGCCTTAAACCGAAAATAATACAGAATCTTTGCTTAAAATTAAATGACATTTATGAAAAAAGCCGATATGGCCTGTATGTAGATGTATTTAGAAAACCAAGGAAGTTAAGACTATTTTCCCCCAAAAGTACTTCCTTTTAAAACACGATCTCGATTTCTTTTTGAACTTCTAGTAAGCATTAATTTAAACATTGAATAATTAAGATAATGGAGCTACTGACTGGCATATTCTTATATACTTTATTTGGATTATATCACGCTAATTAATCGTTTTTTTACAAGCTGTGGATATAGTTTGTTTACATCTTCAAAGCAAAGCGAAATAAAATGTTTGAGTTGACAAGTTTTTGTTGTTCGTTTCAATGAATTCTTTAAAACGGTAAATCAGTGTTTATGATTGGATTACGAACTGTTCTCAAGGATGGGTTTTTTCGATGGGATTTCTTTAAACTACGTACATTGTTATTAAATATAATTTACAAAAAAAAAACATGAACATGACTTAAAAAATATTAGAATGACTAGTAAGTCAAAGCAACGAAGGTCACTGTTTTTTTTTATTCTTGTTTACCCTTCCAACTAAGTCAAATATTATATTTGTTTTATTGCTTTACCCACTCTATCTAAACCTATTAGTTTCTATTTCTCTATAAGTTTTCTTTAAATAAACAGGTGTGACCTGATAAATATTCCAGCGGTTTCATCCCGTTTAATAGCTAACTACTGACAATGCGTTAAGAGTTTGCTATCACGTCCGGTGCAAGCCAATATAAGCTAGAGCAATAATAATAATAAAAAAAAGATTTAGACCTGTTGAATGAATAATAATAGATCTTGAAAGATGATCAAAGTCATCTAGCACTAAGATTCATTTCCTTTGAAATATTAATAAAGGCTACCTAACATTTTAAAGGAAATGCCTACCATTTTAAAATGTCAGTATAAGTTCATGCATTTTATCTCCTTGAAAGAAAAAAATTTGAAGACTTCATCCCTCTTTGACAACTTACCTATAATAAGCACACAAATGCCTATAAATTCTTATACCTTATTTTTTTAATTGAAGTAACCTTTCTAGTTCTATATATATAATATGAGTATTCATCAAAAATAAATTTAAATCCATTAATTTATAACTCTTTAGAACATAGGGCTTATTTATATGTACTATTTCTATTTCGTGGTTTATTAAATTAAAATTGAAATTATGTATTGCGAAGGTTTGGGCATTTGCTTTAAAATGGCATATGTAGTTAAAAATCTATGCCTTATATAAGGTTTCGCCAAAAACAGTAAAATCAATATACATAAAATAAAACAATAACAACACATCTTGAATTAAAAAAATAATCTCTTCATGAAACTTTTAACAAAAACTTGTTTTCAGTTCTATTCTCAAGCTAGTGGATTTGGTTTATTTACATAGGCTAAATATGAATGGCTTTATAAAATTTTGTGTAACTTAAATTTTACGAATATAGATGTACCATCTGTCGAATTATCAATGACAATTTTTAACTAATAAATGTGTATGGCATTAAATATCACAAGTCAATATTTTTTTCAAGCCAATTCAATTTTGTCGTAACTGCTTCCAAGCTTAATACACTTTATTGTATCAATTACATTTACTCATTATTAGGTGGACGATTAAAATATTAAAATGTGGACACAACCATTTATTTAAGATTCTCTATTTCCTACCTACTGTAAAATAATTTATTTTAATAGGATACTACCGTGTAATTTAATGTTGACTAATCATAGTTGATAATGCCTAGTATTTAATTCAATAATATCGTTGTATTTAGTCAGGCATGCATTATTGTGTTGGTATTACATTTTAACTTGAGAACAGCACTAGGAGAATGATTTATTTAGCGAATAAACATCACTCATTGAATTTTAGGTAGATAGTATTTAAATAAAATAGTTCGGACTTTGGTGCTAAATGAAAAAGTGAATATCAGTCCAAAATTAGGTAACAATATTTTAGTAAGCCGAAAATATTTAATTTGTTTCTGCAACTCCTATCATAAATGTTATCTTGTTGTGTCATAATTCTCATTATTATCTTCTTTTATCATATAATTTTATTTGATTCAAACATTTTTTTATATTTTCTTGCTTTATAATATACAATGCAATGTGGTATACAAATGTGACATAATCTTTATTTAGTTTGTTAATGGTTATTATTATATTTATAATTGACATAAATCACGTGCCCATCATATTTATTATATATATCTGATATTTACTGTATAAATAGACAAAACTAGTCGTTTCATTCAAACGTTTACTGTTACTTTTTTTGTAAGGGTTATAATGTTTTTTTAGTCTCAATTTTGATTAATAATTTAAACTTTCTCTAATGTTAAATGTTGTAAATCTATTGTATATGGATATCAGTAATGTTCTGGTTTAAGTTATATGTATATGATAATAAACGAGGTTTATTCGGGTGCTTGGAGATGTTTTTTGATGTTACATGCTAGCTATGAACTTAATTTTTCTGTACTTATATTGTTTTCACATATCACGAACTATACATTTGAAGTTAAGTAAAATGTAAATAATTGCTTGGAAAATATAAATACACGATCTCTATTGTAATGCTTGTAACATGTATTCATCTCCTCGAGTCTCATGTGCTATGAATGTTGATCCAAAGAATTTGTTTTGATATTGAAACATTGTATTGCATTATTTGGTAATCTAAAATTGTTTGTTTAAAAGCTTTGACTTATAGAGCTCATCTTAACTTTTGAATTTTGTTATGTTTAAATCAGGCCGTGTGGTTAAACGCAGTTTGACTACAGTTTGATCACGTCGGTGTATTTTAGAGTTTGGTGATGAGCCGTTACGCTTATAATGGATGTGAAGACAAATTATATTAGATGTAAATAGTTTTCAGTGCAAGAGACATCACCCCTGTCCAAACGATGTGATTTGTGATATAAGTTATTAGTTTCTTTAATTTGCTCAAAATTATTTTCAATTTTCGATCTGTGTACTTATCGTTCATGAAATTTGTAAGACTGTATTTTATTTCGTTGTGTAACGTCGTTAGTAAACTTCGGGTTATGAATATAGTTATTTTGAAACTAAATTATGTTTCATTTGAGCCCTGGTCGTTTTTTTAAAATAAAACAAATAATTATTTAAAAATAAATTATTTATTTATCGTTGATCGAATTTCATTCTCGTAGTAACGGCCGGAGCTCTGGCCGCAGTGACTAGACTGTACACTCAACATTTCTCATATATATTCATAAACAATATATCTCTGTAGCAACAGATAATCAACACTTAGTAATAAACGTTATATTTCTACTTAATGTAAATATAAATTATATCACTAATACTCGAGTATTAGAATAATTAAATCCACCGAAAAATAATATTACACACTGCCAGGAGCATTATTATATAATAGCTTCCTAAAATTAATTTTGTTAGTCTTATTTGTTGCTAACCCAACACGTGATTGCTTCTAACATTACCGCCAGAAAACCGTTTTAAAAATCCCTTTGCCTTGATAATAATTAGCCCATGGTATTATGGGATTGTATTTTAATATAAAAGAGACACACAGGATAAACTCATTGTGTGGCTGATGTTAGTCATTACAACAGATCGGCAGAGGTACATCATTTTGTAATAACTGATAGGAACTTTCACAATAAGTAGTTGAATACTACCAAGTGGAGTGGCTCACGAATTATTACTAGAACTCAGTGTCGCCGAGCACGTTGTACATGAGGCGCTTGAACGAGTTCGACTGTTGGATGTGCTCTTCGTGTAGTGAGTTTACCTGCAAGGAAATTAAACACCTGAATTGATTACAGATTCTGAATGACTGCAAATATGTTAATGCGAAACTAAGTCGGTTAAATAGAGCCGAAGTTAAAACCATTTCAACCTAAAAACTCGGTTAATTTAGACTACAAGAAGAATTCTCTTAATAAAACACTTCAATTTAAATATAATCAAAAGAAATGAGATAGATTTAATTCTAACTTAACATATTTAAAGTCTGTGTCATTATTAGCGGGTCAAATTTTTTGGGCTTTCTGGACTTGCTGATACAATGCCTGTAAGTATGAGAAGAGAACAATTCATACTTACGAAAGTCGTTTGTTTTCCTTTGGGCTTTTCCTCAATATGTGCTGGTCTTGGAGTTGGCGCTTGTTTCTGTACGTAAATCAAACAATGTATATAGGATAAATTGAAATTTTACCCAACGAGAATGGGCATAAGAAAATGGCACAAGCTATTATAAAGATTCATCATGTGAATAATAACTTTCATTCATTCAATCCACAGTAAATTGAGTGGTCACAGGGCCTTAAATGCCTGTCAAGAAAAAATATGTACAGAGTATTTCACTGTGAATAATTCTACCTAGATTTTCGAAGCCTTACGAGTCTCAAGATTATTAGGGGTCCGCGACTAATTCTATAATATCCTTTTTAGTATACTTAATTCAGTCTCGCATGTAAACTTTTATAGGCCTCTGCATTTTTATTTAAGCTTATTCAATGATTTTTAGTTTGTTTGGATGTATATATATACATATGTATGTGTGGTGGAGTGTACGTATAACGCACCTTGGTGGGTGGCGCCGTGAAGACCTTCGGCTGCACCGGAGTGGGCACCTCCTGCAGCGCGTCGCCCAGCCCCTCCTCCTGCAGCGCGCGGTACGTCTCGGACTTGGCGGGGTCGTACTGCACGGTCGGCTTGTAACTGTGGGCCGGCGCGTGGACCGAGCGGGCGAGGGGCGTTAGTTTTTAGTCGGTTAGCGGGCGCAATAATAGAGAGAAAACACATTAGACTCCACCCGGCGGGTTCGTTAAATGTTAAAGGATCGCGGAAGCGGTTAGTTAGTGTACGAGTTTAGTTTTTGTTTTTCAGGAAGGAGAGGTCGATAAAAATACTAACATTAATCATGTAGAATAAGTTCACTACCTTAATTATATTATTTAGTTCAATTAAATAAATAGATGTATTACTTAAGAGCTATTTTAGATACATCGTGATAGCCACACCGTGATCACGCTAAACGGTCGCGTGAACGTGGGCGCATGAGGAGTCGTATGATATAAATGTCGAAACTCCTGGAGTGACTGCCAACATGTCGATGCCGTCACCGTGCTGGTCGATAGAACTGAGCGTGGAGTGAAACATACGAAGTAAACAAGAATCGAAAAATAGTGAAACATAAAATAAAGCATTAATGCATCATGAGGATAGGCGTCGACTGTTGTTTGGTGGCGGTCTAGTAAAACACTTGCCTCTTGACAACGTGCGGCCGCCCGTAATGGCCGTTATAGCTAAGTAAGTAGAGAAACACTCCATTATTATGAGATATAACGTTTTTGACATTCCTCCGATAAATTTCTTGCACAATTTTGTTTATACACTTACTCAAACTTAATAATAGCAATACTTATGGCTGCATAACTGCATATTTTTCGTCCTAGAATTCTAAGGCAAAAAAAGCATAGGAAAATATTTTGTGGATCCAATAATCAAAGGAAAAGTATTTACAGAATTTGTATTTTACAGTGTCAAGTGGATGTACTTATGTAACGCTGGGTTTGGCAAACGGCCATGTTGTTCAATTTCATTGCCAAGATATGCGTGGTCAAGATGACTGACACTACATTTACTTGATGGTATATAATTTGTTTATTTAGAACTTTCCAGATATTGGCTACGCTGGTAAAACTGAACGCTAAATTATATGATGTAAAATTAATCCTATCTGAATACTCACGGCAACGGCGAGGACTGTTGCCTGATCGAATTTGCGATATTTTGTTCCGAGTATAGATTGATCGGGGAGTTGAACTGCTTGTGCACCATCTGCGGTGATGAAAAAGAATTGTCATACCCTCGGTATAATATGCATACAGCTGATCAAATAAAACACAGAGAGCAGCTACAAAATCTCTTTTGTAAAATGTTAAAAACACCAATTTCATACCAATTAAAACAATTGCACAAAGAGTTTTAAAGCAGTTTAAAGATGTATAGATCAATATTAAATGCTCACTTATATTCACAATTTAAATTTAATTGCATTACTTTCATGGCTTTACAATTTAATATCGGTCTACAAATAAATAAGTAGTTACTCTCTATATGAACCATATTAAGAATCGTTTACGACGTTACATAATTATTTATCTCAAGTAAAGCTCAAACAAGATGGCGTATGGACATATGAATGTGTGAGATTAACGATATATTGCAAGAGTATAGAAAAAATCCACATAAATTTGGGTACACTTGTCTTTCATCGTCTTTTACTAGTTACGTCCGTGCGGTAACGGATTAACAACAAGGAGTGTCTCCACTCCTGTTTATCTCGAGGGTGCCGCAAAAGGCGACTAAGGGAGCAAACTCCACAGGGGAACAAAGTACTGCAAAAAGAACGAAAACTTAAAACAAACCCTTTATCAACCTCTCTGGCAAGCGTAGTTTGCAAAAACTTTCTTTATAATGAGAGGTTTGTACCAGCAGTGGACCATTGAAGGCTATTGATAATAATGATTCTAATGAGAATAACATTTTTTTATTTCACGTTTACCTACTTTTCATTTAAAACTACATAATGAATATAAAATCGCTCAAAAGTAAATAATTAAACTATAGAAAAACCTAGAAAATACATTTTACAATCGAGACTTTTAAACAGCAATATCTCTTCTAGTTCATCATTGAGAGAAAAATCTGCTGATAAGTATTAAATAAGAAGATTGAAAGTTGAAAACAAATATTAACTACATGAACATGCCATAAAGCTGTATATCAAGTTCTAAGTGATGTAACTTCTAATAGAAGATGGTAGTACTATTGCAATATATCGTTTTTAAAACGACGGGCTTCGTCATAGAAGTTTGTCGGTCATGCTTGAAGCTGATATTGTCACACAATGTGCACCACCTTATTCGCGTCTTCGCCAACAACTCGCTGCAACACCGACTCAGCCACCTGACATTTATTAAAAACACTATTGTACTAATAATTACGTGCGCTATGGCCGTTAATGCTAATATACATATATTGACAGAAACAAGGACTTCAAGTCTTAAGAGTGATAGTGATAGTATGTTCTATCTTATTTCTTCAACATATGTGATTGGATTATTAACATAATTAGTCTGGCTATAAATACTGTTCCAATTAAAAAAAAACAAAATATTACTTTTGAATTTGGAATCTGTCATTATTAACGATTTTTCATTGTGATATCGCTGTAATTGCATTACATAAAGTAGGTATGAAGCAAAATAAAATTCAATTTTTAAAATCTTCCATACGCTTAGTATTAGTCAATGGTTTGTGTACCGGGCTATTGATAGGTACATAGAAACCTCTGTTTGTGACAGAAAAAAATCTGACCGTCCACGTAGTGTTCGTACGAAAAAAGCGATCAAAGCTGTAAGGGAAATAATTCAGAAAAAATCCTGTCCGAAAGCAAAAGAATACATCTCGGGAGATGAAGATAGCACGTAGAGCCATGTCGCGTATTTTAGAAGATTACTTAGGACTTAGCTAGACGCACTGGTCATTTCTTAACTGATCATTTAAAAAAGATTAGCATGGTAAACGTAAAACAACTACTTAAACGGTACGCAAAAAACTAATAGTTTACGGATGAGACTTTTTTACAGTCGGTCAGTTTTAGAGTAAGGCTTGCTCATCACAACCCATACGATTGGCAGTGAAGAATTTTCCAATAGAAATTCTCAACGTTTAAAGGACTGTATTGCAGCCAATGGAGACTACTTCGAATAAGCTTTATATATTTTTAATGGTTTTATGTTAATGTAAACTAACACACTGTAAGAGTAATATATGTTACGAACAATAAAAAAAATGTTTTTCTTTGTAACAATATTTATGGCAAGACTAAGTATGTGTGTGATTGGAATTTGTTCTAAGCGTAATTATCATGTGTATTTTTAGTGAGTGAACTATGGAGATATGTGTGCGTGCAAATTGCGTGCTTGTATGCGTTGTAACGTGCTTCGTCTAAGTGCCTACAATACGATCTTTTTCTACAGTAAGCTTATTTAAAGCCATTTTAATTACTTCGGTAGTACTCATTTCATGCGTAATATTGACCAAAAGACGTTATTTTACGTCTAATTTAAGACAATGAAGGCATAAAACCGGCATATAACAATGAGCGTTGTCTATTCTTGCTGTAAGTTTAGTAAACTGTTTACATATATATATATATATATTATTACTACCAGTATGAAAAAATGTTACTAGAATCAAATTTTTCAGCACAACCTTGTTAGCCATTTCGGAAGTAGGTATATATGTAAATATTTGTGTATTATAATCTAGATGCTTAATTGAATTTTCGCCATTACAAAAAGTTTGTATAAATTGCGCCCATTATACAAGAAGTAAAAATATCCAGTAGGTAGGTACGTAATACTCGCGATGTGTAAAAATAAAACATTGATTCAGCTAGTTGCACGCGCTACGCAATTGGGATTCCAGCTATAAACGTCATAAATATATTATAAAACGTTGTGAGATACGGGTTTCTGTGAGTGCTATAGATGCAAAAACATTTTTTTTCTCGTTTTGGAATAGATTAATTCTATTTCTTACGATCGAGTGTCTAAAATTTAGTTCGAAACCAAAAAAAAGTAAATCAAAAACATATCGATTACAATTTACTTAGAAACTCCCAACCGCAACCGGGACATTCCGTGACTAGCTTTTCATTTAGATTTGTTTGGTGTCAATGTTCTATTACTTGATAAACCATCCAATATATTAAACACATTAAAAAATGATAAAGATATTTAAGATTATCGGATTGGGTATTTGAACAAAATCATTTATAACATGTGGGAATTGTGTGAAATTAATTAAGTTTGTAATTTACCTTCTGTCTCATCAGGGTGTCACGGTAGTCATGACTGGGTGGAGCTCGCATAGCAGGGTTTGGGTGATGACGCAGGTAGCTCTCGGTAGGGCCGGGCTCACGGCGTACTTTCGCGCCCGGAAGGACCAGGGGCGTTGTGCGGTATGGCTGTAACAAGTATTCATTGTATATAATTTACTTTGAAGGAAGAGCTTATCACAAATGATGAAGTTATAAAAAAGTCATTGACAAAATTGATCGTTTTTATGCAATTGCAGCATTGTTCAGTTTCGGTTTACGAGACCATAGCTAAAACTTCAAAACCTTCAAAATTGCAGCAATTCGCAAGAAATATAAGAATTATTTTACTATTGTGCTGAGCTAGTAATAATAATAATAATAATANACACTTCGACAGCCGGAAACGGAACCCTGAGCTAGTAAATACTAATAAAACGTTGAACCCAAATAGACATATGAAAACTTATTTTCTTCTTGATAGTGGTTATTAATACTTACACAGATTAATAAGTTTAAAATAATGCTACATCGTGTTAATATAATCTCCTATAATCCTCTTCACGAAAAATTACTAGAAACTATTGTAAGTCACTGATACCTTAATAATTTATTCAATATCTTCATTATCATCTTTAACTATTTGGGAGTGTATCAGTTTGGGGTCAGCTTTCAGTCTACCCTAAACAGATAGACTCCCATGACTGAATTAACGACACGGCTGAACTTCGATTTTTATACGTCTAGCGACTGCCATTGGTACTCTACATCCTAGTACTAGGCGATCTCGAAATTCTGTAGATAAAGTTGTCAGATTTTTCAGGGTTCAATGTTATAGGTAGTTACATCATACATGATAATGACCTACCCGTAACGATTTTTACAGATGTTAGTACGGAAACCGGATCGACGACTTACTGGGTTCTTCTAGACACGGAGGGGTCTGAATATGTTAAGATTGATTACCAATCCAGACTGAACTGATTAAGCAATGTAAGCCACGAGCTCCGTAATGTTTGATTAGCGTCTTAAATGTAAAATTTGCTAATAAATTTTTGAAGCTATTTTATTACACAATGGCTATTCATCAACTTTGTAGAGAAAATTATTAGTCCAAAGAGAAGTTTGCTGATATCCTACTTTAAGGCATTTTGTTTGAAGTTACGTTACTGGTTATTTAACTAGTAACGTAGCATTTGCTCAATATCCCATTCATACATTCTAGAACCCATATCGTAAGTGGAAAAGTCGACGTACATTGTATAAAATATACAACCATGATCTAGAATAGTTGGCTCACATCACGGTCTAAATATAGCGTACGTAGTAGGGACATAAACTGAAACACCAGCTTAAATGGCTCATAAACTTGTTTTTATTTCACAGGTCCTGCTAACTATTATTGCTGCTAAGTATAAATTCAGATAAGACAGCGAATTTGTCACATATGTGACCTTTCCGAAGGTCGACAGACTGAAGCTATTAAAATACCAGCGACTTCTTCCAAAATTTCATGTATATAAGCTCAAGGCAATTACTAATCAGGCGCCGTCTCCTCAAAAATAATTCAGACTTTGCCACAAGATTCAGCCAATCGCTTTCGTATCTAATTATAATGCGAGGTTATTCATTGTAGGTTATGATATATATGTCTTCTGCCGTGATTTCGTTATATATATTTATACAGACGTAATATTTGGGTCGCGGTCGATTTGGAATTTAATAAATTGTTATGTGGACTCTGAGATTGGACCGAAGTGGTAATAACACGGCATTTTAGAAATGCACCCTAGGACTGATTATATGTTGTGCCAATGAGCAAATCATTTATTTGCGTCAATGTTTACAGAAGTGGGAGTCTTGTGTTAGTTAAATTTATTATACGTACATAAATTTACTTCACCCAGAGCAAGGATGATTTTTTTTTAATAGAATAAGAGGCAAACGAGCAGCTGTATCGCCTGGTGGTAAGCGATAACCGCCGCCCATGACACCCGCAACACCAGAGGTGTCACAAGTGCGTTTCCGGCCTTTGGAGGAGTGGGATGGGGGAAGGGTTCGGGTATGGGCCTCCTGTATTCTTTCTCACTCTTTTTCACTGGTTTTCTGTAAGGCCAAGTTATCACTCCGGTCAAAATGGCTCATTAATTCCGAAGCGTGGCTGGCACAATCCGATCTCTTCGAAATTTGGATCGTGAGAATATTATCAGAGTTCAGATGACGATGCTTTATCCTACATCACTATTTCTAGATTGTAATCGATTGATACGCCTTTTCAATCTTGTGGAACTGTAGACACTTATAAATTGATTAATTCAGTATCGTTTCAGTTAAGTAAACCAATTGATCATCGAATTCCCGACAGATTTGTCCACAAGGTGGTGGTAGGCATCGAGTAAAATGGTTGCCGTCAAAACTATGTATCGTAAGCATTACGCACGTATTACGTTACGTTCATATGGAATACATCGGCGTCACAGTGTTGAAAGATCAAGTTGACGTAAAAATATTGTTTGACATTGATTTTAAAATATCTCTACAGCTTGCGAAAGTAACATTAAGATCAGGAGAACCGACGACTTTTTTGATTTTATCAAATCGGGTAAATCATCTCGGAATCTCAATAATCATTTCAATCGGAATATATATATTATTATATATTTACAGTCAGTGATGAATAAATTTTAAGTTATATTAAACTTCACTCAAAAGCTACTTAAAGACTCTCTTGTTTTTGTTTAATCCCAGCAATACTAAACAGTGCGCAAATGCATAACTTGATAAGGTCGTACATTATGCTGCTGGAATCAGTAATCATCGTACCTACTATATTTTATAGTTTCAATAATAATAAGTAGAACATCTATGAAAACAGGGTTTTAAAAAAAGATTTTCTTCATCCGCTAGATAATTTCGTAACTGCTTCCTCAGTCAATTATGTACTTCATTAATCAGATTAGTCACGATATATTTATGGAAGAATATTTAGGTATATTTTGTTTATGATATTATTTTCTTTGTTTTACTTTAAAACTACTAAAAGTACCATTTATCTAATACAAATTATGTGCAGCAAAAACAGATTATTTTCCATTACTAGGTTGTTTCAAGTCACGGATTTACGAAACGCAGTATGGAAATAGAACGCCTTGAGTTGATTGAGGTTTTCCATAAACACTTTCTTACAGCGTCATTATAAACATTTTGCAAGCCAAACAGCATCAAAGTGTACCCTAATTTTTATAAACTTGTATCATGTCTTTTTAATTACTTACGATTTTTCATAAAACTGTAAGCTCACGGCATTACATCACACATTTTGTAACGATATGCGAGCGTCTGAAGTGGTCTAATTTTAGGTCGTTCTCCAACATTCTGTGTAACGTAATGTGTGATGTTGAATTGATGAAAGTTCCACATCATTTGCAATTTTATATCATAATTGGAACCACTGCACACTTATAGTTATGTGGAGTTAGATAGATGAGAAGAAAAGTAGTTTCTAGTGTAAAATGTGATGTCGCACGCACCCAGTTTGTGACAACTTCGTCCTCAGGATGCATGGGATCTTGGTACCCGTTGGGGAAGAAATTAGGATTGACAGCCATTGTGGTGTAGCACTCTATTGCGCGGACGCGTGTCGTACAGCGTATGATCGCGAACTGCCGCTCCAGCCGTATTCTCCGAGTAAACAACGCGATTTCAATGCATTCTATTTTGGAAATATGGCGGGAAAATAGGCGTCAGCGTGGGCGAAAAGCTATCGCGCCAGTTGGGAGTGAACCATATAGTATATACATTTGTTTTTTTCAATATTATTTTACTAATGTCTGATTTAACTAAGGCAAATAAAATTAGTTGCTTAAAAAAATATGTGAACAGGTCATTACTTCCAAAAATCATAGATTTTTATAGGTTTTATTGAACCAATAAATTACATTAACTTTATGTTTTTACGTAAATTAGTTAATGATGCCATAAATTTAAGGCTGTAATAAAATGAAGTATGAACACAACGACACCTAATCTATCGCCTATTGGAGTTAATGATTCAGAAAACGAATTTAGACAGCCTTGGGAACGTTCTAAGACTTCCATGAATTATTGCTGTAATTCTGTTCTATTTGGCCAATAGCAGTTTTAAAGTTATGCATTCCGGTGTCGTGGTTTAATTACAGCCGCCGCATCAAAGTTATTTAATCAATGTTTTAGTTCTTATAGCCTTGCTGCTTCCCAAAATGCGTCATTATTTTACTACTGTACAAACTTAAGCACAAATTTTCATATGCAAGATGCAAATAAAATAAACTTTTAAATTCATTCTTGAAATAAAACTCAAACTTGTATTCCACTATTTACCTAACGATCTTAACTAACTTGTTTCGCCTTATGGCATTTAAATATTGGAATAAAAGTACGAGTGAGTTTAATTTTAAGAATGTATTCTAACAAGCTCCACCAAGTGCCGACAATCGAGAGTATAAATTATATCAGCTTTGAAGTTTTACGCCGTAGTTATAACAAAGACCACATTATGATTTTGTACGTTTATTGTATCTTTTATCGTACATTTACGTACTTACGTAAATACGATAGAATTTGTTAATAAGGCACTATATTTGAGCGGTATTCTTAGAAGATCCACGGTTCAGATATATAATGGATTTTTAGATCCTGATATCAAGATGTGTACAAGTGATAATTAATCTATGAAATACACCTATTTGCGAAATCAACGCTAATATATTCATAACTCCGTACAAAACGATGATCCAGTTACAGTCTGGAAATTTCTTCGATCATTGGGGATTCGAAAATAGCATCAAGAGTTGTCTCGTAACCATCTTGATATTTATTCACTTCACCAACACTTCTCTGCTTCATCTGAATTTGATAAGACAACCAAAACTAACACAATATTATATAATTATTTCCAACACTTCGAACCCCCGACTATTCCCCTTTACTTTTTAGTCAAGTGTCTGTTTGTGATGTTGAGAAGAGTATTCGGTCCATAACATCCAATGCTACTGGCTCTGATTCTATCAGTCGCAACATAGTCCTACATATCCCAGATCGAAGTTTTACCGTTATAATCACCCGTGTATTGAATGAATCCATTTTTAGCGGCGTATTTCCATTCAAATGGAAAGAGACCCAGATTATTCCTTTACCTTAGAATTGTACCCCTGTATCCCATTCCGAATAGGGATCATATCCGATTTTAGGGAACTCCACCTCATAAAGCGTGTTGGTGGGAGAATGGAGTGCCGCTGTTAAACGTTTATGCCTTTTCCTAGCTGCCATGATTAAAAAACATGGGGTCCCTCCCCAGTGGGAACGTAAAAGGCATGACAGTCATCGTGGCAGTGTAAAACTGAGACTCGGAATGCTGTATCGCCTTACAATGGTGAGGTATGACGGTGACCGAACCGTCGGACAGAAGGGCTCCCGTACCAGTCCCGTCCGTTTTTCCCGTAGGAGAGCCACGCTTCGCCATGTATGGGCCGGCTCGACCGGAGTGATACCAAGGCCTCACAGAAAACCGGTGTGAAACAGCGCCTGCGCTGTGCTTCACCGAATGAGTGAGGATACCGGAGGCCCATAATCGAACCCTTCCCCTCATCCCCCTCCCCATCTCTCAAGGCCGGCAACGCACTTGTGACGCCTCTGGTGTTACGGGTGTACATGGGCAGCGGTAATCGCTTACCATCAGGCGATACGTCTGCTCGTTTGCCCCCTATTCCATAAAAAAAAACCCTCTCGGAAGTGGTCCCCTGGCCCCACCGTCCGGTCACCAACCGGCACGACGAGCCACTTCGTAGATTATGCGCGACCTGGTGGGGCAGCCTCCCCGGGTGGTTTACCGCGGTTGGGCCCCTCTCTATGTCTCGGGCGGCCAGCGGCAAAACCGTTTTTACGGGTCTTTCTGGCCGACGGTTCGAACCTTGCCGTACCTCAGAAACCAGAGTCTTCTTGTATGTGTTATAATTTATTTGGTTGTAAATATTTTTGTTTGTTGTGTGAGAGCTCATAAGAACTCTGTGTAAGGGAGATGCGAGCCTCACAATAGGCACAACATAACTGTAAGTGATCAAAAGGATAGTCTAAGTTGTGATTAGATTATAGATTTCAATAGAGGATATATGTTTAGGATTTTGTTTAATTTATTGTACAAGTATGGGGCCTTAAAACAGAAAAATCGTTGAGTGTGAGATGAGTTGAAAGTTTTGGATTGGCATACTGTTCCCTTTCGACGTTAATCTTTCAGTATATCCTGATCATATCGCAATAAAGAATGTTGTTTCAGGACCGTATGCAGAATAAATGTTTGTCAAACCCAATCCACTTCTTGTTAAGTTCGACTGTGAAGAATTGGAAGGAAAGACCAGCTGCCCACTTTAAGGATCGCTCGCTGAACACGCTCATATTTATTAAGATGGAACTTTGCAGCATCTCCCCATGATGTTACACAAAAATCAATGAGCGACTGGCAAAGGGCATATTAGACCATTGTGATGTAATCACTCGAAGATTTGCTGTGTAAAGAGCTTTAAAAATGTAGGAAAGCTTTCGTAATCTAGCAACGAGATTGTTTATGTGAGGCTAAAATGTCAAGAACTGGTCTATTGCAATACCTAGGTATTTGATATTTTCAGTCCTTTCAAGAGGGGGGCAATGGCATTCCAAGGAAAGAACACAGGAACACATGTAGTTGCAGAAATAATGAAACAAGCTGGAGGCAAGAGGTTTGACTTGTATGCAAATGTAACATACTGGGTTTTTGATACGTTGAGAGTCAATATATTGGAATGCAGCCATTTACACACCGTATCTATCTAAACCCCTGTGTAGTATCGAACACTTCCTCCCAAGAATCACCAGTAAAACAAAGGGCAGTGTCATCTGCAAATGCGATAATTTTTCCTTGATGGAGTTGGAGCTTGCAGAGATTGTTCACGTAGACCCAGAACAACGTAGGCTCAATGTTACTTCCTTGTGGTATCCCAAATTCGATAAAGCGGTCATCACTTAGCTTGTTATCGATTTTTACTCTTTGTCTTCTCTTCGTCAACTAGTCCTCCAATAGTTTCAAAGGAACTCCTCTTATACCGACGCGGTTTGACTTTTGAATCAGATGCGGAATAGAGACTGTATCGAATACTTTCGCTAAAACAAGGAACACTGTGAACCATTTTTTCCTATCGTCTAAACCCGTTTCAATCATTTGCAAAAGCTCATATGCTGCGTCATTAGTAGACAAACAACGGCAAAAATTATAGTGTTTATGCATTTGTATACTTTAGTTGTTCAAGGTACGTAACCGATGTGCGCCTACCTCAGAAGATTTCTATACCACCCAAAGGTTAACTGGTAGACAATGCCTTGGGCTCTAAATACGCCAATGTAAAATACAAAAATGCATAAAGTTACAAATAAATCAAGAAACATTTGGTATTTGTAAAGGGCTATGTTTTCGTAGTCAGACTTATTGACAGTCTATTAAAAGTTCATATTAGGTGAGCCTGGGATGCTTATAGACTTTTAGGAGTGATCATTGTATCTATCCGTAGAGATACCTGGCTTTTCTATGGTTTCTTCTTCGAATTACAAAATAATTAAACAAAGACGTATGAAAATAGCCAAGAAAATTTAACCATAATATATAATACTTCGATTATAAAGAATTTTTCATATTATCCGCATTGAGACATCCATTGCAAAACGGAGATGCGTTTAGGAACAAATGCCCCTTGTTAATGTTTACTTCTTCTGTAACTATTGAGATGTCTCGAGTTATTACTAAGCAGTCTGCCGATTACACTTAAGGCAATTGCTGGAATCGCTTGTAGCCAGATACATTGTTTCTGTGCCTGTTGATATGAGATACCCCTTATAGGAGATGGTAGAATTGTAGTGGCAGCAAATGAGCAAAAGTGGTAATCTTATTATTATTATTGCTTAATTTTTCAAGAAACATAACTCAGTGTTAGTAACAGTTTGACGTTTATATACGTATTTTAGTAAAAGGTACAATTTACTAACCTGACTTCCGATAGATTCATCAACGGTATCATCAGTGCGCGTAGACGATGGTGATAGCACGAAACTCCTGTGATCTTCATATTGCAAGGGGTACGAGTAGATAGGTGCGGGAGGTGGTCCGTGGTCACGTGCCGGTACAGGCGTGCGCGGCAGAGATTCAGGCCCACGCCACGCCGTAGCTGGCAGCGGGCTCGGGGTCCTGAAGACGTTAAAAAGCATCATACAAAGAAAAAAAAGTTATGGGGATTAAATTGCCATTTGGTCTAAAGTAGGAGGTACTTTATTCTACACCATATCAGATTATAAGAGTCATCAGCCACAATACTGTGTTCAGTTCACTACTTTCATCGATCATCATTGGTGTAGTTTAAGCAAATATATCTCAAAATTACTCGTAACTGATCATTCGTTTATTTTACATATTTTCAAACGTTTCAACATTATTATAATAATGTCTTCAACCAATTAATATTATGTATTTCATTTGGAAACTTTACGGTAGTAGGTAATTGAATTCTGTCCAGTTCGGAGGTATTACGTATTATTTTTTGATCATGTTTTTTTGATTCCAATCAATTAATTTCATTACTCGGAAAATTGTCATAGTTCAGATGTAGAGTTGCTCAGTACTATTATGCAGTCTATCAACGTCCCTTTCCTAGTTCCTACGTATGAAAAACAATCACAAGTTTAATATGGACAGTCACAACTGAGTAGGAACTGAAATGAATGATCATCTATGATGAATGCTCGATATAACTGCTACATACCAACCTGGCTATTCCAACATTTTTCAATCAATTTAAGGACAAAATTCATAGGAGATCATAATAATTAATACTCCTTCTTTACAACAGTTAATAGGATAGTAAATAATAAAACACGGTTTCATTTGAGATCTGCCCGTAAAATAGAATGATAATGTCAATGATACCTGTATGGTGGTGCAGCGGCATTCGGCACGGGTGATCGTGGAGCTAGCGGTGTGCCAGATCCACGCGGTCCTTCACGGTCCACGTCCCTAAGAATGATACGATATGAACATGACATGTAAAGGGTTTAATTATGCTGTTAGTATAATTCATTTGGAAGTTTACATACCACGTATTTAAACACACGCAAGTTATGTAGCACTAGATACAAATACTAAATAAAAATTTTGGCACACGCCCACTAAAAATTTTTAGTAAAATGCGTATAACCGACGTGTGTTGATATACGATAGATCGGTATATATTTAGCTCAGTTATTACAATACTTTCAAAGGATATTTTACAAGAGAACAAACTGTGAAACAGCAGTACTTTAACTATGTTTCGACAGTTTTTTTAGGGAATTTGCATAAAATAACTTGCAAGTAACAACATAAATATAATATGTATTAGAAACATACGCTTCCAATTTTTAAGAAGTATTTAAAGGAGGAGGAGAAATTCTAAAATAACATATACCTTTTGTCGATAGTTTAGCGATTTGCTTCTGGAATTGTCATAAACATCTAGGATAAAGAGAATGACGCTACAAAATATAAATTTATAATACACTAAATTTCATTTATAACTAGCTGATCCGACAAACGTTATTATGCAATAAAAATAAAAAAAAAATTGTGGTGGGTCACTCTTATTATTTGGGGGTGTGAAAAATAGATGTTAACTAATTCTAAGACCTACCCGATATGCACACACAATTTTATAAAAATCGTACCAGCCCTTTCGGAGGAGATTGATAACAAATACCTAATAATAATAAACGAGAATGTTATACATTATTAGATTATTTATAATAGACTACACTCGCTAAACTTTAATTTGTTTCATTGTGGTGCATTGATGAGAAATGAGAAACAAAACTGACGCGAAAAATAGATAAAAACCTTTGATATTGGCCAAATTTTGAGTTGAATCGGCGCAGAACTTAGAGTCATTGAAATGTAGGTACTCAAGCCAACACATTTTTTTATAATGAAATGTAAATTGTACTTATTATAATAATTTAATCATAATTTTTACTTATTATTACTTATAATTGAAAATATAAAAAGCTATCTCATTACGTTTTGAATAGAAGCCTTTTGCTTTATGCTTATAATATCACGTAGTTTTTTTTTAATTCAAATAAAACGTATGATTTACTTACTTAGGCAGTAATTAAATAAGAAGTCTTAAATTAAAAATATATTAAATAAAATATCAGGCCAGTTCATTCGGGCTAAATAATTCTATTTTTTCTAACTTTCGAAATGCTATTAAAACAAATGCTATCCGCTATCTTCATCCTATGCTATCTGCAATATGAATAAGTACATGCCATAAATACTGACGATTACATACAATAGATACCTTTATATTCAGTCTAAGATCCTACATTTACTTCACTAATAAATATTTTGAAGAATACAACATTGATTATAATTAGGAACATGCCTGAATATTATTAGAATATTACGAAACATATACAGAGACTAAACAAACAAGAAATCAATCAATACGATATCAATCATGGTAGGTATACATACACGAACAACATAGGTACATATAAACGAATATACTTGAAAATGCAAAGTGATACTGAATCATACGTTGCGAATTTGAACCGATACATTTTAAATATAGATTTAACATATAGGATATTAGGTATTTAAAACGTATAGGTTCAGATTATAAAAAGCTAATAATTCTAGTTGTTCGCAAGAAAAGCAGTTAAAAAAGGTAAGACTAACACCTCTTTTCTAAAGAGAGGCCTATGTCGAGCAGTGTTAAAGGCCTTTGATGATGAATTGAACTTTTATATAATTGACAGTTTTTGCGGCCAAATAAAATAAGAAATTCAGTATCAACTACGAGCAACATATAAATCGAAAGTTAGATGAAGGGCAACAAAGATGACACCTAGTGCAATCTTACTCAGCGAATTCGTGAAAGAAAGTGGGCGTTGGGACGCGCCCTACAAAGCTGCTTGAAGCGCGTGGCACCGAGTACAGGTGAGCGGTAGATCCGCCCCTGTTTACACACTTGCTATATTTACCTTCGTTACAGATTTATAGAAGTATTTTATCACTGTTTATTTCTTCGTTACATCATTTTTATATAAATATTTTACGTTATGAATTTAAATATTTTAAATTATATATATGGGCTGTATCAAATGCAGAGTAAAAAGAGAAACTTACCTCTGCACTACAATTTTAATTTGTTTCTGTGCATTCTTAAAGAGATTCTGTGCGTCCTCATGTCGCAGATCACGTGCATCGTAGTCGTCAATCTTCGCAATGATGTCTCCACGGACCAGTTCTTTACCCGCTGGAGATCCTGGAGTCACCTGAAATTAATTTGCAACTCTTAGTCTAGTCATTTTTAAAACTAAAATTACTTGACAGGCAAATGGTAGCCCGAGACTGGGAGTAGGATATTCTTAGTTAATTATTATAACTAAAACAAGAATATAAAAAAAAACGACTTTAAGAAAGACTAGCTTGTAATGGGACCACACGGGAAGCATCAACTTTCAAATGATAAAATCATCAAAAGTAGTTCACCCAGTAGAGTGGTGAGGTTAACAAAAAAAAATACAGTAGTATTGAGAATCTCCTTTTGAAGTCCGTTAAAAACATAGTAATAGCCTTACACATCTCACATACACTTGTCTATATTTCCTTTTTAAAAGCTATTAAGCCGAGTGTTAATGAATCGAAAAAAATGAGACTTGTGAAAATCAGCATTTCAATTTTTTATTAGTAACGTGAAACGTGTAGTGTGAAAATGTTAACAAAGTCACCCGACACTCATACAAATTCTTAATCTAGGATCTCTTGAGTACTTAAGATCCTAGATTAAGAATTTATTTATAGTATTAAAGAGAGAATAATAAATTGAAATTTTAAATAAAAAAGAGGTGCAAAGTACCGGGAGGAATTTAATATTTTACTTTTAAATTATTAAAGGTGTAGATACCTAATTATTCTCATTTCGACACTGAGTGATCTCCAAAAGCGTAATCAGGACTTTTCTGTGGCAGAGCAAACCCAGGAACATAATATTTTACTTAATATCATACTGCGTTTTTAGCAAAAAAAAAGAATGCAGGATTCTGGGTGTTTTATAGTTATTAAGTTTTGTATTTAGATACTTGATTAACCGATGGATGAGATTAGACAAATTCTCGTGCGCCATACGCAGCCGAATTATTATTTATCTTGTTGCTTATTTCGATTTCCGTTCATTTTGAAAAAAGTAAAAGTGTACGTTGTGTACAGTGTAAAATTTTTGGTCACCTATCACAAAACGAAAGTCAAAATGTCAAGATAGCTTTTAAATACAGTGAAACCTGTTTAATTGGGATCTCGAGGGACCAGGAACTTTGTACCATTTAAAGAGGTTTTCATTTATCCAGTTTTCTAATTAGACAGGTGTAAGTTTTAGTTGTCTCATGAATCATAGGAATTTTCAACTCACTTATCCGGGTTCCATTTAATCAGGTTCCACTGTAATAAGTTCACATTTTACAAAAGTGCCATAAAACGGAGAGTGTTACATTAAAAGGATAAAAAAACAAAATAGATATCTTGCCAATCTCAACTGTCAATATTTATTTAACATGAAAAATAATGGCTGCATTTGAAGTGTCAACACTATCTGGATTTCAGAAGAAAACCAATTTGTTACTCGTTACTAGAATTCTTCAAAGGGTGTTCTAATTTTTCGTGTTTACATTTTCAGATGTTAAATTGAAAGATAACATTTATGTCGTTTTGCATAACCTGTAAGGCGTCATAAATAGTAGTATAACAATAAACAATGTTAATAGTCTGAAACAAGGAATGTGCACTTAGCCATCTAGTTTCTAAAACCGCAAACTTTACATTTCATAAATAAAACATTCTTTTTGCCTAGGTTTTTCTTTCAAGACATTTAAAGCTAAATAAGTCTTTAATAATTTGTTCGTCCGTTTCATGAAAATATGTGGTGTTAGGTAATAGAGTGAGTTTTAATGAAATTTTTCGAGTTTGGCTGACTAAAGGGTGTAACTAATTGCATTTACTGTGACGGATGACCTTGCGGCTAGGGTAGACTAGCGGGAGGTGTGGAGAGCTTGCATGAATTTGGCCGGTTGCCAGGCTAAATACGTCTATCGGCGTCGCCGCGCCAACCTGATATTTTTTATTGAAAACAACTGACGAATCGGACGGAGGCCGCGTCGCATCTACTACTCGACCTGCGCAAATCCATCACATACTTCCTCGAGTCAATGGCGAGGACGTGCAGCTATATTTATTTGCATCTGTCAACGTGGCTTGCGTGATTTTTTTAAATAGGTACATCCATTCTAATTCTTTTTTGATGATTTTTGACAGGGTCACAGCTGGTAAGCTTGCTTGATACCTACTCATATGCAGTTGTTAGGCGAGTGATTTGATTAAAAAAAAATTTGAAGCTTCATATGAAAACGTAATTTATAACTCTTAATAATGAAAAATAACTTTTCTAGACAAGCGACAACGCGTAAATTTTATTTATCTTTAAACATTAACTAACGAGCTGCGAACGACATATCCATTCAGTTAATCTTAATCATAGATTATTTAACGATGATTTCTAATCACCAATATTGCCTATACAAATAAATAAAATTAAAGTATCTGTTCAAATTTAAATTAACAGCCTTTCGGAACTTACATCTAAAAAAGCTATTTTTAAATTTTTTGTCTGTTTGTTCTGGCTAATCTCAGAAACGGCCGGATCGATTTTGACGGGACTTTCAACAGTAAATAGCTGATGATATAAGGAGTAACTTAGTATATTTTTTTAACTAGCTTTGCTCCGCGGCGTTACCCACGGTTGTGTACCGTGGGTAACGTACAGCGTGGGGCTCATATGGTCGTGCACGTACGATTTAATTGAATGCAGCTTTCTATAGGCGTTTAAAAATATATTGGCATTTTATTTTTAATTTATATTATTCTAATGTCAATTCAAAATTATTTTTGTAATCGATTGGGTGCGAGACCGATGGCTTGAGGGAAAATCGACGGGAATCTTCAAATTTTACAGGCCCGTTCAACGTACTTCAAACTACTTTTGCGTTTGGTAACTTATTATCTCCAATTATAAAGTTCATTATGAAGGGGTCCTTTACTTTTGTGATTCTTCTAAAAATATACCTTTTTTCCCCTTTAATTTGTTCAAAACATTTATTAGGTGTTTGTGGCTTGTACACAACAAAATGATGAGATTCCATAATAATTTCATGAATAATAGAAAAACTATGTTTGCAATGGAGTTAAGCACGCATGAGTTGCGGGTGTCCACAGGCGGGGATAATCGCTTGCCATCAGGCGATACGCCAGCTCGTTTATTCCCATTTCGTCACACAAAAGTTTTTTGAACTGATTTAATTTTTTTTATCTTTCCGTTCCCTATTTAATTTGATAAAAAAAAAATACTACCGCCATACCTGATGGTGAAAATTATGGTATAGATTTCGAACACGCGTTGAAGTTATTATTACTTTTCTTATAGTATTGTGGAGGAACGGGCCACATGTTCCTCCAACACAAAGGGAGGATCCTCCGACCAGGCGAGGTGATCATGCCTGGCGGGCCACTGCCCAACGGTTGATGTTGGGAAGTTGTATATATGTTAATCGGTGCGAGAACTTCTATTGCGCGATGCAGGATTGGTAGCTTCTTCGTGCACTACGTTACTCCGTAGTTCAGTGTATCTTCGGTGGATGGCGTTGTCATATATTTATATGTTGACGCTGTATGTGGAAGTCGCCACAGTATGATTATTATTTCGTAAATATTGTTGTCATCTGGTTTTAGACGTGTCTATGCTATTGAGTCATCTTACCATATGGAAAGGAAGTAATAAAAGCATTAATATACCTACTAACCTACGGGTACGTCAAAAGAAAATTGAGCTCAAGGCAGTATTTGCGACTGGAAGATTTATGGCAGTCAAGGTCAACGACAAGATTATTGGCTAAGTGCAAATCTCGATCGGCGGCCTAAAGTAAACAGATGCGTATTATCATGTGATTCTTGAATATAGGTAGGCTAAAACTGTGTCGAAAGTCAGTGGTGAGGGTAAACAAGATACGGCAATAATTTTGCATTGTTTGTTTTATCATTATCACAGCCAGGGTTTACCTTAATGACCTTATTTTTAACTCCCCAATAGTTTTGGATTATAATGTTTGTGTGAGTTTAGGACGATTTGTGAATATTAGGTTCGCATGTGTTTGTAGGAAACTTCTATAACATTTTCAAACAATAAACACATTGAAACTACTATTTTGTTATTGGTTTAAAAAAATCGTAATCAATCAAATACACAACACTACTAATAGGATAGTTAAAATAATGTTTAGACCAATAGCCGAGCATAATTGAAAAGACACGCAGACGAAGCTGGGTGGGTCAGCTAGTAGCTTATAAATATAGTACATTCATGTTGGTTATTATTAAGGATAATTACTGATGTTGACCCGATCAAGTGCACACGATAGAATTCCTCGGTTGTTACACTGAATCCAAATATTCAGCTGGATTAAGCTGCTGCTGCGAGACCAAAGGGTGTAAGACCCGCAACTAGTTACAAAAAGGGGCAACATATTTTGTTGTGAATACTTTTAAATTAATAAGAATTATAAACAGACTTTTAGTTTTAAAATTGGTAAATGTATAGTTATTTGATAATAATGATATATTTCATAAGCAATATTTTTATAAATTATTACCTAGGTACTATCAAACCTAAACTGAATTCACAACTTGACACACTGCCGACTGATCTAATTTAACGAAAATTAGGGCCTTATTCTACGGGACTGGCTGCTGACAAGCCCAAACCTAAGACACAATTAATTATTATGTTCATCACATAATTATTTACTTCAGGTGGGTTGCGAATGTTAATTGAGTCAATTCTGTAGAAAGTGCTAGACTTGAGCTTCATGTAGCAAAATTTGCCTTGACGGAAATGTCAGACATAGTGGTTTTCCAGCTCCCATCGTATGTTATTGTTAGACTACAGTTTCTTTCTGTAGGATTATACATTTTGTGAACGGGATTCAAAACATCAGACGAGATGGAAATGGGTTAACTTTAATTACGCTATGTTCGTGCCAAAACATTGACACAATTTCAAGAGGTTAAGAAGTAATTTTGCGAAGATTATGATCTTCTATTTGCGATTCTAATAAGTATTTGATAGTATAAGAGTAGGCATCTAGTCTTTTATAAATAATCTGACTGGGTGCCAGCAAACACGGTCACGACATCACATACTGTGTGATTCATAAAAACTTGATAATATCTAGTATTTGTTACTCTATTAAAATAAAAACAATTTTTGAATTCTTAATTTTTTGCTAATTGTAAGAATCTAAATATATAATACTAGATGAAATGTATATCCGGTCTCAATTCAGTTTCCGGCCTAAATTTTCTATCCAGCCGGATGGTGAGTAAGTTTGCTATCGGATATCGATTTTACGTGTTTTATTTATAATAAACCACATTATAAAATAAAAGACTCCATTTTTGATATATATTCATACTAGGTGACCCACGCAACCTCATCTGCGTCTCCTATTGCTCGTGGCGTGTAGTTATTAGTGTGAAGAAATTTATTTACCATAAAAAAACGTTAGTGAGGTAACCTTAAAAGATAGACATATGCTGTAGGAGACTTCTTTTAGAATTTTTAAAGGGGAATAAATCTTTAATACATTGTTTGTGTGAAACCGTTTACGCAGCGTAAGTGCGCAATGGAAGCTCTCAAAATTAATAATTTTCACCCGTTTTTTGTAATATTTTTCAATGATTGCTCTTTTTGATCGTTGCGTGATGATATCCGATATTGAAAGATTTTTTCTATTCTACTATTTAGTTGGAACCGATGATTGCCTTCTTTTTCGAAGTTGGACTTAGCTAGTTGGATAGTTTGTACTAGGTACACGTAGTCGTCATCAGCTTCCAGTGTTGAGTGTGTGTTTCCATTGGAGTGGGTGCGACATGGGTGGTTGACATAATTTTATTCTTATCTATGTACATTTTAAGACGCACTCGTTGAGGGACCTTACTTAGGTCATCGAGCATTGTGCATTGTGCAGATCTTCTGTGGTTACAGTCATGATAATTATGTCAGAAGCAAATCAAAGGTGAATGATACTCGCATTCATATTAGTCCCAAGTCCATTCCAATCTAGAAGCTTGAAGACACCTTTTGGCGCTAAAGTGAATATTTTCGTGCTATACTATTGCTGTAGTTTGATTGGTTTTGAGCTCTGATCTTGTGAACGGACTGACATAGAGGCATTATCGCACAAACATTTCAACACTTCGATGTACTGATGGACATTCGGCACCGCTGGAGCGTCTGTAGCACAGTCCAAGTCTCGATTCAATCAAAAGCTTTCTCACTGTCCATAAATGGTAAGTATAGTTATACTCTTCAGACTTCTGTATAACCTGCATGTGAATGTAGTCTATGGTGTTAAAGCTTTTTCGGCGACCGGCTTTTCTGAGATGCTGGAAGTCGTCAAGTCTGTGTGTTAGACAATTTGTGAAGACTCTCGAGAAGGTTATACACATGACTAAGTAGAGAAATGAATCTTTCTTCAACAGAGAATTGTCGCCATTTCTGAAGAACGTCACCATCACAGCTCTGAGTAGGGTTGCCAGATGGCCGGGAAATCCGGGACTGTCCCGAAATTTTACGTCTTGTCCCGTATCCAGTAATTAGACCTTATTTTCGCGGATTCTGATAACCTACCAGCTTTGTAACGACATAAACTAATAATGAATGAATCGGCTGGCCTGCCTGTGAGTAAGGAAGAAATACTTCGCCAATTCCACAGGATATTGAATACAGAGGACGTTGTTAATATTGACTCCCTTTATGCATAGTTCGCATGTCTGAAAGCTGTAGATACCTAAGGCGCTTCTGTAATAACACGATAACAAATATTACTAATTTTAAGAAAGTAGTTTGTTTTGTTAATCCGATTCTAACAAACCATGCCTTTTGCGAAAGAGTATGGCATAATTCAGAACCAAATATTAAAAAAATCACCTTTCCACAGTTCTATTAAAATAAAATAGTTTTAGATTTTTTTTATTAAAAGATAACTTGTATTGATTTCCTATCAAAGATCAACAAATCATTTTATATATTATATATTAAGGAGGTTATATATTAAGGAGGTGCTCAATTTGGTTTATTTTATGTTCCACCAAAACTTAATTAATAAGAGATATATATTGTTAATTTTCTCAGTTTTTAAGAAATTCCGTAACGAAAATAAACCTAACACCCCCACTCCGACCGGCACTGCGGTGCGGCGTTGAAAGCCGTGCATCGTCTAACGTCGTTTCAGTTCGGCAGACTTCGGCACGGTGTTAGTGTGCGTGCGACTAGACTGTACAAAGCTCGCATGGATCGAGACGAGCTGCTCCGAAAACGGACGAATACGTAAGCAGCTGTTTTCGAGAAAGTATATATATGTGGTGTATAGGTATCTATCATAAACATCGATACCTACCTATCGATAATTGACCTTAGCAGTGCCAGATGTATTTTACTATTATTTCAATAATACATTATTCATTGGCTACCGAAGTTTTAATTTATTGATAAACTGAGTGCTTAATTTAATTCATATTTAACGTGTTGATTTACGAGCAACGTTTTGGGTCTAATTCTTCATCTTAAAATTATAATTTAACTTAATTACCTACTAAATACGTACACGTATATATATATATATGTATATACGTGTACGTATTGATCATGTCATGATCTTCAGCAAAGTGTTGTGCATAAGCCCACAAAGGTTTCCGAGTTTGTACGACCAGCTTTGCCCCGTATACATTAAATAAAAAACTTATGAAATTTCTTTAAATAAAATCGCTTACTGAACCAACTGATACTTATTAAATTTAAATTACGAAAACTTTAGGTACTTCAAACGCTTCGTGATTTAATGCACTTTGTATACCTATGTTCAGTTCAGTACAACAGCAACTCCGGGTAATACCGCGGGGCGAAATTAGTCTAAAAATTTAGCCTAAGTTACTCCTTATATCATCGACTATCTGCCAGTGAAGTGCCGCCAAAATCAGTCCAGCCGTTCCAGAGATTAGCCAGAACAAACAAAGAGACAAAAATAGTAAAAAAAAAATTTTGGTATATTTACCTTGTATACATTTAGTAAAAAGCGGTATTTATAGTATTACAAAGAGACACTCCAATTTTATTTATTTTCATAGATATTTTGTTTTCGTTATGATCGAAACATGATGACGTATTTTTTTTTAAATCTATATGCATTCTATTTATTTTTAAATAGTAGTAACACAAATGTGCTGCCAAAAGTATCATTTACCCAGATACAACACCTGAGTACAACTATTACAATGTCGAAGACTAAATATCAAAATTCCATTCAATAACAATATCGTTTAGAACTGTAGTTCAAACACGATTTTAATATTGTTATGCAATAAATATTATTCATGTTCATTAGCCCGCTTACGATGTTGCCAAAACAATTAGTATCAATGTTACATACAGGTTAAGGCATACAGCCGTTAATGAGGTTTTAAAAATGCATTAGAAGTACTCACTAGATGCCACGATTTCGACTTTTCATAGACCGGCAACCCACTTATGACGCCTTTGTTATTGCGAGTGTCCATAAGCAGCGGTAATCGCTTACCATCATGCGATACGTCTGCTCCTTTGCCCACAAATTCCATAAAAAAAAGAATAAAAAATGGAGGCCAATTAGACTTTTTATCATTTATGTATTACATAAGTAACACGTCACTTTAAACAGACATCGAACTATTAATGGGTTTGATAGGGCTTTTCTATTACCTACTCTTCCGCTAAGATTTTTTAACTAGAAGTTCGTCTTTCACAATACAGAAAGAGCTAATCTCGCCGTCCGCTCTGTTGTTTAATTATCGATTATGTTTTGTTTATTAAAATTGAATGAGGTAATAAATTACACCTAGCCTATACCATTGGGTTAGGTGTTGATGTAGGTAGATACATACGAATTGACAGCGGGAGAATAAATATAAAAGAATTACGAAATTTAAAGAACATATATTCATTGTAGCTAAACCCGTATCTGTAAGCACCTTTACATTTGTGCACTAAGTGTTGGTCGAATTTAGTGGAAAACTGAAAAACGTAGCAAACAGTCATACATATTGGGGCCAAATTGCAACGTCGCCAGTTGTCGAACGGCCGGTGACCGATAAATCTAAGAATATATCTGATATAAAGAGAGTCGGTCGACGTCTTAGATATATTTTAATGATGTTCTAGATAATCTTAACACAACGGTCTTTTCCGATGTTTTAAAACAGCTCACTAGATACTGGGACAGCAAAAATAGCCAGTGTCACAAAACTTCGGATTGACGGCAAGTCCCAGACTGAATGTTAACGCTATAAATATTTCTATTCCCCAGACAAATGATTAAATGATACATATATTAATCACCTCAATTTTAATGTGCTGATGCCTAATGGTGCCAAACGTTTCATTTATGCGTAGGTAAACCAGTGTGTGGGATTGAGGAAGGGTCTGTCCTTCGTCGCGTTTTATTTACAAACAGACCGGTATAACTGGAGTAGCGGGTGTGTTTACATACGCCGTTGACGGCTTTGGATTGAAGTGACGAATAGAAGGAATAGGTACCCTGGTCACGATGAGTGGGGTAGCAAGATCCGCACCACCAACGAGCCGCAGGCCCCAGTTGACCTCACGGCTCTCGCGGCGGAGAGTCACCACGAACGTGTGGAGCCGGCCCATGACGCGTGAAGAGCAGCGCGACGGAGGCGCGGAGTGCGAGCGCGCCGGCAACACGCGACGTTGTGGGCGCTAAATTAGTTTCACCGCAAATCCGTAACGCCCCCTTGCCCCTCTAGACCACTGCATAACCCTGCCTTCGCAACCGACCTAAATCCATTAACAGAAACTCTGGGATATGTCGATATTTGATTTTCCAGCTGTTCCGGTGGGATTGCTTCACGGTATTCATCTACTCCTTTACCTTTACCCACTAACCTACTGCCGGTCATCCACTCAACTTACCAAAATGTTTAATAGATAGATGTTTAGTATGCCATGTACGCAAGACGTAAAAGTGTTGTATTTAGTCGTTAAACTATCTGGCTTTTCTATTTATTTTAGCTTGATTCATTTCTGTTACAACTGCAATCAGTTATTTATGTTTATTTTTGTGTTTCCTTTTGCCTCAATAATGAAATTAATTGCTACTTAACTCATTTAAATTTTAAAATGTTTTGAGAATTAAAAGTCCCAGAAAACTAAAGAGCATATCTAATTGATTACACAATAAATTTTGAATATTATATTATTTCAATGCGTTACAGTTTATGAGAACTCATTACTAGTTTATTTACTAATAGTTTTATAGTTATTACAATCGATATTTATTTGGCATGCTAATACAGTTTTTAATGTATATTTAGATCATTGATCATGAATTAGTTACAATTATAACCGTTATGGTATTCTGCGGGGCATGCCGACATTGGCATGATATAGGCATTAATACCATTTCAGAAGCCATCATTGTAAGTATCGTACTCATATTCAGCAGTAGACGCCTGTTTTCATTAGATAATAACTCGTCTAGCAACTACTATTTATTTTTAAATAACAATAACCAATTTAATTTTAATTTGTCCCAAATTTATTAATTATAAAGTTATGCCCTTACCAATGATACCCATTTTATTTTAATTCACATAAAAAAAAACATAGGTTGGTTATTCGATAACCAGAGAATGTACATTACTAACCTAAGCATATAATGATGGAGATAGAACCACCATTAATTAAAATACGTTCACAAGATGACATCAATTTAAATAAATAGTGTAAAAATCATAGTGCTACCAGACTAGGTTGTGTGAGGTCTTACCTTTCTTCTCTGTCCGAAATCCCTGGGCTCGCTTCCAGGATCAACAACTCGCTGGTGCGGTACTCGCCAAAACGGTGGTCTCTCGTACATCGGCATATTCTAAGCTTCTTACTTCCTTATACAGCCAAAACTAACACAAAAAATACCAAATTACAATGTCACAATTCTAAACATATCAAACGGAGTGAGTGTAGCTGTAATGATAGCATAGAACCAATAGGTATTCCTTTATGATAATCAGACATCAATTTTTATCATAATGCATCCACGTAGGCGTTTTGGCAACATTTTCATACAATAAATCACCTGTTCCATGGACGAGGACAGCTGAGCAACGGTAAAAATTACACGTTAGACACCACGTGGAAATCGTAGTGGGGGTCGTAAGGAGTATTAGGGCTAACTCACCAGGGGGCGGCCGCGTCGTTACTTGCTCGACGTCGCTTCAGCAGTGCCGATTTCTATTATCTCGAATAATTCGCCCGCATTTAAGTTTATTCTATTTTTCGCGTCGCGTCGGCGATAGCAGGCGTCAGTACACGAATCGTGATTCGAATGATTTACAAGGGGAGCCGGGCTACACGAGCTGTTTCTGGGCCAATAAGATCCAAACTCGGTCCACTGTAACTCGTGAACACTCGACATACGTACATTGCCCCCGAATTTTTGTACAAGTCGGTCAAAACTTGCAACCAGACTCACTAATGTGTTTACGAGCGTTGAACTCGGATTTTATTAATATTGACCGAAATAATGTACCAGTAGCCTGATACAAAACCTTTATGTATGATCGCAGCTATATATGTATGTACTGAACATAAAAATTTACATAATTCAACATTCCATTTAAACAAGTATAGTTTTTGTAATGTAAATATATCTCACAGTTTTTACTAAACACGAACCAAGCAATGGTGTGAAGGAATAAGTCATTTTGAATAGTCTTATTCTGTGAAGTATATAATGGAGTAGTTGTACTACAGTTGTTTTATCGGTAGGTTTCCTCCATATCAATACTAATCTTATAAACGCGAAAGTTTGTAAGGATGGATGTTTGTTACTCTTTCACGTAAAAACTACTCAACGGATTTGGATGAAACTTTACATAAATATAGCTGATACATCAGAATAACACATAGACAGATACGCGGGCGGAGCCGCAGGCATGAACAAGTATATAATAATATAAAAGTATTTTGGTCACAGCAATTTCAGAGTATATATTAAGAGACATAGTACAACAGTAGATCCTACAATATCAGTACAAACGGACATAGCAATATATATTAAGAGTCGAGGATTTCAGTGGAAGCATTGGATTCTTCAGAGGATTTAAGCTAAAAAGCAAATAAAACCACTTAAAATAACTAAAATAATCAGTACGGACAGTTTTAAAATGGAATGGAATGGAAAAAGGAAGAAAGAGGAACCTGTTCTGAAGTCGTACTCTCAGTCTCAAACATAATAAAAAATATAAATTTTTAAATTAATATATTCAAAAATGTGGTAAAAGCTTTAAGATTTATATTAAAATTATTATTAAATGTTCATATATTTTAACATAAAAGCAAGTCGGTGCCTTGATGAGTAATTATGTAACCGCTGGTTATGCCATGCATTATATCTAATAGCAAATCTCTTAAAACTCGAAGTTAGAGCGTCAAAAAAATAAAAACTCAACAGACTTTCAGACATACAATAATTATTCTAAATTTAACAATCCAAAATATTTGTTTTCACCAGCTGTTTTTCCATTTGCTCTAAAAAAACAAATAATTTAATTGAAAACAAATTAATAACTAATTTGAGCATAAAAAGCGAAAAACTATCTGGTATACATAAATAAATGTATAAATATATTCGTATATATTCGGACATTTTAATACACAACGCCATCTAGTCCCAAACTAAGCAGAGCTTGTACTATAGGTACTATTTTTGTAAATACATACATATTATAGATAGAAAACACCCAAACTCCGAAACAAATATTTGCAGATCATACCAACATTTGGTCCGACTCAGGAATCGAACCCGAGACCTCTAGCATAGCAGTCGTATACTCTACCACTGTGCCACCGAGGAATTAATCAATAAGAAAGATTTTAATAAAACCTTTACGTATATCGTTACACTAATAACTAACAAAAAGCTTTGCAGCGTCCACATAAAATCAGATTATATCAGCACTTACAAAAATATTAAAAACATTACATTGACATAAAAAAGTTGTAGTGTATTAAGCTTATATATATAGTGTATTAAGTATTGTATATGTTTATTTATATGACTATGATTGCAAAACAGTATTCTAGATTAATAATTCAATTTCAATTATAAGATTATCAACTTTTGATATAATTATAATAAATTCAGCTTCAACTAGGACGAAATTGTAAATAATCTTTATATTTTATCTTTTTTTTCTATGAGGCAGAATAATTAAATCGAGTTATGCAGAAAACAGTAACAGCTAATCGACATGCACAATTCTGGATAACTCGCATTATCGACATGGCTGTTTTCCGTATAGGCCGATCCAAGTCTTAGAATAATTCATTTGAAATATTCATTTTAAAAGCTACTGAAATAGCGTAGATATTGCAAACCGAAATCGAGATTTGTATGTCGATTAGAAATTATTATTAAATTGGAGTTATTTGATTCAGAAAATGTATAGATTATGGTACTGTAAGCATATTCACTAGCTATTTTCTTCAGATGTTACTGTTTATAATATATACGTTTTAATGAAATATTATTTTAATCGTAAGACACACAAGTTCTCTTCATGCTCTAGTAGCAGATAGAGATCACATATTTTATAACAAACAGGTTATTAACAATAAAACTATAAACGTTAACGAAAGTAAATATCTTTTTGGATTTTTCAGATTAACTATTTAACAGAGGTATTAAATTCTTAACTTCAGTCAACTACTTATAAACAACTAAATATGACCAGAATAGTAAGCTTAAAAACTAATAAAATACAATACCACGCAACTGTCTTAAAATGAAAAAAAAAGAGTATAAAATAAGCAAGTAAAAACCTTTGTCTACTTCAACAATACAATGTGCTTCTTAAAAGTTCATATTATAAATATGCTTATGCGAATTTGAGAAAACAACATATACACAGGCACTTTGTAAAATGGCAATACTAAAATAAATTCCGCTCCTTAATTCGTTTTATAGATTGCCGAGTCCATAAATAATGTATCAGAGTCTGGTGTGGCTAGATTTTATAGACGTCTGATCAAAGGAACATTTCACCAAACGTACACATTCACTAAATTTGACTTTAGGAATTCCATGTACATATCTATATTTATTTTTCTTAACATCGGTACATCATTAATTTTGTTAATAATTATATAGAAACTTAGTAAAACCAAAACTGATACAACCTTTTATTAATGATATATTACCTTATTAGCACAATAAAGCCGTCCTTTGGAATTTATATATTGATATACAATTAACTTTGTTAGAATAAGTATAGCCTCTTTTTGCAACTTAACTCACCCGCGTCACTTCGTATTTAAGGTTTATATATTCTAAATTGTTTTTATCTTTCTAATATTATTATAACTTCGTGTTTTGGTTGTTATAATATGTTGAAAAAAAAATTTTCGATGATAAAAGCAACGCGACCGAGAAACATATGAAAATTTACACAACTATTAACAATGTTTGTATATGAAATGTAAATGTATGTGTATGGTTAGAAACACCTTTTTTTAAGAACTATTAACTCAATCAGCTATTAAACATAAATTTTTTGATGAAACTAGAATCTATTAATAAATAATCCAGTATTATTAAAATCTAATTTATATTTTTCTAAAGTTATCAAAGTTTATTTATAGCTTCACTAAGCGTACAACGTAAGTATCTAGTTTATATATTTATTATTTTATGCTCTTGCAAGTTATGCATATTTAAAATAAATATAACTAAATCTTCATGTACAAAAAACATTCGTCTTTAAAACTTTGAATTTGTGCGTCATTAAATAAATAAATAAAATAAATAAATATTTCGGACATCTAACACACAACGCCATCTAGTCCCAAACTAAGCAGAGCTTGTACTATGGGTACTAGACAACTGATATTAATACAAAAATACTTTTTTTTGTAAATACATACATATTATACATAGAAAACAGCCAAACTCCGAAACAAATATTTGCAGATCATACAAACATTTGGTCCGACCCGGGATTCGAACCCGAGACCTCATGGACAGCAGTCGCGTACGCTACCACTGCGCCACCGAGGCAGTCAAATTATTAAATCGATAAATATTGAACAAGAATGAAGCAGCGAAGCTAACAAAGCAGTGATGTCAATATACAAGTGAAGAAATGTACATTATCTATAGTTGGTAGATTTCTAGATTCACTCTGTAACTAGAAGTCCAATTGACCCTTGCCAGCTGTTAGGCAGTTAGCATTCGCTATACTGCATATACTGTTACTGGAATCGATCTCGTATTCTTTCTATCTCCACAAAAGTGAATAGTAAAAACTCTACTAAGAAGTATAAAAAACCATACATCTACCGAGGTCTCAACTTATTAGTTTCACTTCGACAACCTGAGAAAATTCATTATTTTACATTTGTTCTTACTTTTATCAGTTTGACTTAATTATTAAAAATACATTTAGAAATCTAATATGGCTGGTTTGGTGTCTCGCGCGCATTTGATGAGAGAATACATAAGTTTAACAAATCCTGTGTCCTTCGGCTTCTCGAGGCCTCGCAGTAATCTGTTCTTCATGACTGCCACAAATTCACGGTTACTAAGTTGGCCATCCACTGTAAAATAATTTTGATTTAGTATGTCACGTTGTTGCTTACGATAAGCTCTGGAACTATCCTAACCGATTTTCATTTTTTTTTAAATGTGTGTTGTGCACGCTAGTGCCTAACATATTATTAAGAACATCACGCTTAGACTGAGAGCCGAGCATGATTGAAATGGGACTAAGTTGCGTGGGTTAGACATTATAATAGTAAATCATTTATGAAATCGTATTACAGTAATCATCATACCAGTGACGATGATGACTCCAATAATTACTAAAATCGGACTAGATAGAATAATTTAGGGTAAATAAATTCAAAAGCATATGTTAGTGTGGATACGTCTGCTTGATTACCTACAAAATAGTTAAAAAAAAAACATTATTAAATAATAATCTGGAGTTAGACATACGAGCAATGCAACAACTCCACAACAACATATCCCATCTGGATTCCATCTAAGCAAAGCTTGCCTTAAGAAACCCAGATTAAGTAATGCAATACCTTTAATATTTTTATTTGTAAATGAATAAATATTATATAGAAAACACCTAAACTATTTAGTCATGGGAATCGAACACGAGGCCCAAGGACAGCAGTGCCATACGCTACCACTGAATCTATTCTCTGTCAGCCAACACAATAATAACAACTGATAGCTAAGATATTTTGACCACCTGGGCGCCATATCCCCTAATATAAAATTGAATTGATGTTTTTCAGATAATTTTTAGCACTTTGAGAGCACAAATGAATATGACGCTGACTGTACTATGGGTACTAGACAACTGATATAAATATATATATACTTTTAGTAAATAAAATTACGAACTTATTATATATATAATAAGTTCGTAATTTTATTTACGCCACGCTTCGGCATGAATGGGCCGGCTCGACCGGAGTGATACCACGGCCTCACAGAAAACCGGTGTGAAACAGCGCTTACGCTGTGTTTCATCGAGTGAGTGAGGATACCGGAGGCCCATACCCCAATCCAACGCCCCCTATCCCCCTCACCATCCCC